>OX595985.1:3535638-3822208 GCA_951394045.1 Nitzschia sp. DOCU1
TGCGCCGCTGGCGAAGAAATCAGCAACAATGCAAGAGAACGACCACCAAGGAGGCGTGATAAACGAGGGAGGGGAGGGGGGAGAGGGGGGAGGAAATTAGGACGGGAAGAGCAACGGGGTTTAAGGAGAAAAAGGAGGGGGAGGAAGAGGGGACTGCGAAGTATGAGGAGGAGAAAGAAGGGGAGGATTGAATTGGATGAAGAAGGATAAGATTATTAGAAAAAGGTAAAGTGCCAGGACGGGATGTAGGCTGAAAGAGGGAACTGAAGGAGGCGAAGGATAGAGGGAGGAAGTTTAGGAGTGGCTGAAGAACTTTGGAAAAAGTATATTGGGGGATGGGGCTGGGAAATAAGGAATATCAAAGGAAGAATATGGAATAAGGAGGGTGGACATGGAAAAAAGGGGGAATGAGAAAGAAGATAGGTAGAGAAGTTAGTACGTGGATGAGAAATTGGGGAGGCTGACTAGGGGGTGGGAGGGAGGGGGAGAAAATGGATGGTAGAGCGATGTCTTGTACATTAAGGGGAAGGGAAGCCAGACAGGTGGGTTGAAGGACGCACGCCCTGGGTTCATTGCAGAGAATGGTGGGAAGGTTGGTCCTGGGAATAAGTGTGCGTAGATTTGACCCGTAGAGAGCATATCATGAGTGCGGGGTTACACCAGAAATGCAGTGGGAATTTGCAATATTCGAAAGCAGCAGAGGAGTGCAGGAGTAAAATATGGACGTGTCGCGCAAGGAAGATTGCATTCGCAGCATACGCGTGGACTGGTTGAACGAGTATCTCCTGACTAGAGATGATGATGAAGGATACCAGTTGTCAAAATGGAGAGTGAGTCACGATGTTGGAGAGGAAGAGAATGCAATCGTGGAGAAGAAGGTGGATTGGGAATTTCAGGTACTGAAAGGGACAAGGTGGAAGCAACTCTTTCGGGTAAGATGGTGCCAAGAGAAAGCACGATATGGACTCTTTGCAAGCACTAGGTTCGAAAAAGGTTCGGTTATAACAGCGGTGGTTAAGGAAGAAAACACCAGTGCTATTGATTTAAGCAGGATCCTTCCAACTCAGAATAATCTTGCTATTGGAGGCGAGTGGGCAACAAGAGTGGATAAAGAGGACTCAGGAGGTGCAGCTAATGCTGTGATGACAGACGGTGTTATAAGGGCAATGATTCGAATACTACCAGATGTGGAGGTTGTGGTCCTTGTGCATGGGAATAGTAAGGAAAGAAAACAATCCAGTGTCTATAGAGACAATCGCATGATGTTGAATTATGCTCTCTTGGATTGCATTGTGTATGATCCAGAGAAGGAATGTGGATTGGATGAGGTAGCAAGGATGGGCACGGTAGTAGAGTTTGGTAAAATGATCGGGACATTTATGATCGAATACATGGATGGGAAAAGGAGTTTGCTTACGGAAGAGGAGGTGGAGGAACGGCTAGTTAAGGTTCCTATAGGTAGTTGTAAAGGGAGGAAACGTAAAGCTGAAGTAGAGTTGAAATAAAACAGAGTATTGGTGGAGAAATCTGATGCTTCAGGGGAGAAGTGGTATAGTTGGAGGTATTGAAGAGGCGTCATGGAATAAAGAGGAGAATAGTATAGGGAGTCAATGATGGATAGAATAAATAAAAGGTACAATCTGGTGTATCTGATGCATGCTGATGATGGAATCCCACTTTGATGCAAAGCTCAGATTCAACGGCGGCGGGAAGAACTGTTGCGGACTGGAGGAGTAACTGGGGCAGGTTTCGTATTGTTGACGTCGGTAGGAGGGTTGGGAGGCTGGCGTCTAGCAGCGTTAGTACTTGGGGCATTTGTGCCGCCAGTAAGATCGATGGTGGAAGGGAACCCGATTTGAAGTTGTTTGAACTCATCGGATTGGACTAGAGCTTCATCTGAGGGATGTAAATATGTAAGATGAGGGGTTACGGTGGGGTTGTCAATCTTGTCGGTGGTGTCTTCGGAAGCGTCTGAGATCTGGCCAAGCATGAACCAACCAACAGTCGTCCAGCCCCCATGGCTGTTGACAAAGGTGATAATGTCGTTGACCTTTTGTCGGATAGCCTGAATCATGTCTTCTTGTTCCGATACTGTGGTGGTGTCGCAGAATCGGTTGAAATTGTAGAAGAACAGCTTAGTTGCTTTTAACGATTTGAACTTGGGAACAAGGAAGACGTCTTTGCGTCCAAGAAAGCTAACATCAGTGGACTGAAAGTTGTGAAAGGTTACATCAAACTCGTAGACATGGGCAGTGTTTCCGGTTGCATGAAGGCAGGTGCACCCCACTTTTCCTTTCTGCCGGTCACACTCGGTACCAACGCAAGAGACGTCAGTAGACAAGGTAAATCGACTAACGGAGCACTGCTTGTTAGTGAGCACAAAGTAATTGGTTTCCCCAGGACGGCTTGGGAGTGCCATAGTGGACTCTGTTGACTGGAGATAGGGGACAGGAGTCAGACCTCGAAGTGGAATCATCGCATGGGGTGAATCGTCCGTGTTGAGAACGGGAGTAAGAGCTTTCCCCATGGTGGTGGTAGTGATGCTGGGCTCGTAGATATAAAAGGCTTCCCCTACGATGCCCTTGTGTTCGGTGAGTTTTACTAAAATGTCCACAGACTGAGATATAGTGCGAGGAATCAGCACAGCAACTTTGGGCGGGTTCATAAGATCGGCTACCACGATGTACTTGTTATAAGTAGGAGCAAGAATCTTGCTTCTCTTGTTTTGTCCTCCTTGTCCGGTACCACTAAGGTAGCTGCCTTGTCGTACCTTCACTGAGGTGTCGGGTCCTGCGTTCGGAGAACGCACATCTAGAACGAATCCAAAGATAGCAGTGTCTTGTAGTTCGGTTGCATTCATTAGATCAGTAAGGAACATCATGTCGACTAGCCGAGCGTTGTCCTTGTACCTTCTTTTGACGATATGGTCATCAAGGAGGTCGGTGTAGAAGGCAGTTCGCGCTCTAACCGCCAACGGGACAGGGGGTGGAGGTTCTACTTGAACAACGTTATCATCGTTTGGATCCATCATGAGGGGAAAGAGAAGAAGAAAGAAACTTGTAAGGGGGATACTGCTTGTACGGTGGGACCTGGAGAAATATTGAAAGAAGATAGTGTGAGTAGTAGTCAGATATGAAGAATCGAATGTGGGAGGGCTAGATGAAGGTGAGTTTTCGGAAGAAATGGTTCGGGTAGCGGGGTAACTCTGAAAAAATGAGCGGGCAGTTCGGTAACAGCTTAGCACCTACCCCCATAAGGCGTATGGCGGTGACGCCCTAAATATGGCAGCTGCTGCGTGAGAGAGACGTGGCGCCAGCTTGAAAGTGGTCATAAAGCCAGAATGAAAAGAAAAGATAGGGAAGTACTGGAAGAGGAAGCGGTAAGTGGAGGTGAGGCACAAGACTTCCAAGTTGAGAAGACTGTAGGTAACCGAAGCAATGAGACTTCGGGAGGAGGTAAGAATGGGCACAGCAAGGAGAAAATGTGTACGAGGTTATAGATATTATTAACCCTATCGCTTCATGAGAGAAGTGACACCAGGAATAACATTGCACAAGGAGAACGTTACTACACGAGGTACCAACGATATTACATGTACCCCGGGTGTGATGGCGACTGAAGGAGCGGCGGCAGAAAGGTTGGAGAGGACAATGATTGTGACCCCCCCATCTAGAGCAAAAGAAGACACGAGTCCAAGTGAAGCAATCTTTGCCCCACTTGGACGGGAGGAAGCATTGAATTTGTCGGATAATAAAAGTAAAAAGGGGAGGGTTGATCTGCTTGACCCAAAGGAAATCTTCAGCAACCCAGATTTTGTTCCATTGGAGCTAGTGAAGAAAAGAAGCCCCGAATTCTTTCTTATTGAGTTAAAGGGAGGCATTGAGCTAATCTATTGTGACATTGGTCCAATGGAGGCATTTTTAAAGCCATTGACGGATTTGCTGTTTCACACTGAAGTAATTGGACGGGAACAACATAAGAAGATTGGTATGTTGAAACGAGGCAAGTTCATTGCCCATGTCTTCCGGAGAGAGAGCAAGCATTGTAACACGGCCATGTTAAAAGGAGATGGTAGCAACTACAAAAGGACTTGTTTGGTTCGTTACGTGGGCCCCAAGGGCAGTTCTAAGGCAGAACAGAAAGAGGTACTTTTGATGCTGCGAGAGGTGAGCACAACGTATTAGCACTGACGCAATGATGCACTATCACGACTAACTCAGCAAGCAATAGTTTATGAACGACTTCTCTCGTCGAAACCCGATTGGAGATTTTGTCCAGTATTATGACGTTCCGAACGACTTCAACCAAAGCTTTGGGAAGAAAGATCCATGGGATCATCACATCTTGGATGAAGATATCCCACGTCTGATGTCAGTTCTCCTACCAATGAAGCCAGACAGCAACTTCGCACAGACAGAAGGGAATGCCAGAGATGTTCCTTTTAGTCCACCGTATGGGCCGGTTGCAAGGAAGATGGGTTATGGCAAGGTTATTGAAAGGAATCAGGATGGAAAATGAAGCGGAAAGGAATGTCACAATATGACAAAAGCTGGGGTCGTTGCCGTGAGTTTATTGAATGGCGGACAAGTCTCCCCGGTCCTTCGGAAGGAGGAGCATGCCGCCAACATTGGTTACCCAATTTAGAGATTGGGGGGTCAAAGATACATTTTTAAGTACAATGCTTGAAGAAACATTGAATGTAGGCGGGTGTATATTTTCACCTTAGTCCTAGTGTTATCTTTGGATAACAAGGTTGCCACACTGGATTATGCGCAATGGAGTAGTGCCTGGAGGTAAAAGAAGGTTTTCTCGCGCTACAAGTCCTCGTCCTATCTTGGATATAAAGGCAGCAGGGGGATCACTGGAAGTTCTGTTTTCCATTCTTCGCCTACACTGTTCCCTCCAGACGTGTTCGAAATGCTGGGCTTCCTTGAAGGAGGCAAATCCGGCAACATAAGCAAATAGAGCGTAGGGAAGAAGAGCTGGGTTCTTGGTCTGTGTTGATCCTTGTAGAGAATTGTGTTCGTTGAGTCGACGTCGTAAGCTGACGGTTGCACCGAGGTAGTTGAAGTGAAGGTCCTGTAGGCTGATAATATGGTAAACAGCAATGATATTTGCCACAACAGAGTCCTTTGGCTGGAATATGGTAGGATGGGGAAGAAGCGGTTGTAAGGGATGTTGTTCGTCGAAAATATCGTAAATCCCGTCAGGTCTTGTCTGTGAAATGTCCTCGGAAGTCATGGGAACGACCAGGCACAGTCTGTCAAGAAGATCCGTAATTATACCGAGGAATCGATTGTTCTTCGTAATCAATACATCAAGGAGATGGACTATTGTCGCATCCTTGTCTCCCACAAAGAACATTTGATTTGCTCGGCGGGTTCGGCTGAGTAGCACGACCACTAGTGCTGCTGTCCACAAGCCGAAATCAAGACCACGATGGGAAGTCCCTTCTGAGGTTACTGCAGTGACGATACTAGGAAGAGTAGACCCCATGGCAGCATGTATGGTACTAGCCACTCTTGGGCGTAACCCATATTGGGTCCTTCTGGCATGGTGGCGTCCTCTTAGCCGTTGGGGTTGTGTAGTAGTAGAAGGGACAGACACAATACTCCAACCATTATCCAGCAGCCAGGTGGGGTTACAATCTTCCTCTGAAGGAAATTGTTTCACGCCACTTGGGGCTTTCCAGACGTAAACCGGTTTGGAAACGGATACTTCCGTCTCAGTAGGGACCTGGTCCTGTAACATAATTGCCAGTTGACCCTGGTTGAAATGACCTTTGCTTACATGAGTAAACTCGTACCGTGCGTTGGGGTAGAACAGGAGCAATGATCGTTGTTTGACTCTTCTATCAAGCGACTTGGAGGTGACGGAGGAAGCAGGTCCCCAGTTACCAGCTGTAGTAGATTCTTCATCATGGCATGGGGAAGAAACACAAGCATTACCGTAGAATCTCCGCATTTTATCAAGAACCAGCGCTTCTGCTACATAGCATGGTTCTTTTCGTCCGAAGAGGAAAACAGCATCGCTGGGGATGCTGTCATCTTCGAAACTCTCAATAAAGGTACAATGTTCTGAAAGTAGTTGCTTGAATTCAACTTTGTCTGCATCTTCCCACTTGGGCAATCTCGTGAGGTCCGTAATGCGGCGCAAGGCAGCATCGTCGGCTGCCCTAACGGATTCCATCAGCCGACAAAAAGATAGTTCGGATACTGAAAACATTGATAGCATTCCTGGTGTTCCTTTGAAGGGCATCAATTGCAAATGATCCATCGTACCGAATATTAAAACCCCACCACAGAACAAAGACGATTCGCCACGTATGTAGCGAAAGCAAATATCCAGCACTGCCATCAATTCCGCACTCATCATCCCCCACTCATCGATGAAAATGAAGTCTAGACGTCTGATGAGCTCAATTTTGTGAGGCTGACGGTAGAGTGCTTGGATGGCCAGTTCAGCCATGCGTCCGGGAGAAATTGAATCATCTCGTCCTTTAAGCCCTAGCAGGGCATGGAGGTGTATGCCACCTAGTTTTTTTGCCCTGTCGGCTATGAAACTGGTAGACACACCATTCATACCTTTTGCAAGGCAATACGCCGCACAAAAGCTAGCCACTGTTGTTTTTCCCACACCTGGACCCCCCACGTAAATGATATTTTCTGCTCTGCCGCATCCTGACAGGTACGCGTTCACTGCAGACTTGAAACGTTTCATGGCGGAGGTTTGTTCCTTGAAAGAGGCTTGACTTTGTCGACAATTCTTAGGCGGAGGGAAGAAAGCAGTCAAATCGGCAGGGAAGATAGTGGTGGGATCGGCCGTGTCTGTTTGAGGTATCAGCGGACCATTTGGGCTTTCTTTGGACATGAAGCCATCTTCCTCTTGGTGCTCAGCATCGTTGTCTACTACAGCAGATCTTCTAGCATTGAGGATGGCCGCTTTGGGAGGTAAAAGCCCACGTTCTACCAGGTCACCACAGTGTGATAGTTCAGCATATATTGCATCGACCATGTGGGAGCGGGCTTCATTGAGATGTTTCTCTACTTCAGCATCAACTGCTTGTGTCATAGCGGAAGCTAAGACTGGTGGGGTTTCAAGATGGCAGGGTACGGCGTCGGGGAAACCCCATAATTCGCGAAGATGGCCATACGCTTGAACAAGAGCACGATCGATTTGAAACGTACTGCTCGGTGAAACACGGAGTTCTCGTTCTATGTACACCTTGAGGAGTCGCTGAAAAGAAAACTCCATCGTTTCAGGAATCAACAATCCACCTCTAATGAAAGCTTCTCGGAGGGTACTGCCAAGCATCAGCTCGTATTCCGTCTCGAATCGACCGTACAACAACAAGAGATGGATTAGAAAAGGTACTTTTCTTCGAGGGTTGACAGGAGACCACCAAACGACGGGTGGGACTTTGGAATAGGTCCGGCGTGGAGCTAGATAGTTCTGCATAGCAAGAATGGCGTTGGGGGGGGAGAGTTCAACTTGCGGAGTTGTAAAGGTGGTGGTTGGGCTGTTTAAGAAAGAAAGCAGCTCCATGAATTCCGCACTGGGTTGTCTGTTCCGAGCAGAAGGATCCACATTTAATGTCCTCTCTTCTGCAAATTTACAAACATGTTGCAATTCACCATCGCGGATTCGGACTTGGTAATTGAATCCATCCAGCCATTTGCTCTGAAAGACGTCCAGGTGCAAGTTGGCGGTAAGATAGGTATGGGCCTTCTCCGCGTGGAAGAGTGGGCACACGGGAGATCGAATGAACCATTGCATATATTCCGCTGGGTTGTCGACGAAGCGAAGCTCGGGTGGTCTCATTGAGAATATTGTTATGAAATCGGTGTTCAGTGGAGAGTCTAGTTCATCACGGATGACTTCCATCTGGTGAGTAGAGAATAGCCTATCGTCGGGGAAGTTCTTGGATCTTCGCACCGTCTGACCTATCACTGCTTTCACCGCTATGATATCTTGCCTCCTGGATGGCCCCATTGCCATATACCCCGTAAAGGCGGCCGAACGATACTCCCTAGGGCACGTAGGAATTTTGATAAACTCGACGGTAGAAGCAACCAGACTCCTTGCTTGTATAACAGATAGACATTCCATCAAAGTCACTGGTCTACCGGCCGGCAGACCCTCATCTCTTTTAGAAGATCTAAACTGAGTAGCAGTCTTCCGAACACTGTTGATCTTAGTATTGCCGAGGTTGTGATGTTCTGCCCGAATGGTATTCGGGTCGTCTTTGGTAGGGGGTCGGAAGAGGACAATAGAGCCTCTGTCAACACCGGCAACGTAACTAACCAAATACAAGGACAGGCACGACCCCTGAGCATTCTGGAGATTCTGAGAGGAGGGAAATTTCATAAATAGGTTCGCGTTGGTGGGAGACATTGCGGCGTCTGCCAGAGCACACCTCGGTACGTGCTTTTTGACGAGGAGACACGGATCGGTAACCTTCACTGTCCCCCTGAGAATGTCTTCCGTTGCATATCCAAGTTCCAGCAGGATGTCCAGTGCCGACTGGGAGTGAGGCACATCTATTACCTGTATTGTGTGTTGGCCTGGGGTCCTAGTGGCAAAAAAATTGTTGTTGCGCTTGCAGACAAAAACAGTGTTGCCGTACTCGTCCATTTTTGGTACTTGGCAACGTGGGTTGCACTTGTGACTCAGATAACGCTCTGCCCACTCAAGGAGTTCCTTCAGGCAAGAGAGATGGCCCGGTTGATTTAGGTCCATGCGGTTGCGCCTTGCGTATGCGGCAAGGTCAGCCTTACAGCCATGAATCTTGTCCAGAACTTTCGCCATGCCTTCTGGAGTTGTCGTGTCATACACTGTTTTCAGCATTGCATGGATGTGATACACATTGCCCTTGTCATCTTGGAATTCCTTCCGGTACCATGCCCACTGAATCCCACCAAGAGGCTCTTCCGGACTGTGGATGATATATTTCATCCATAGATCAATGAAAGCAGTCCATGCTCTTTCTATGTATATAGCCGAAGCATGACGTAAGACAAAAGAAGCCTCTTCAGTGGAAAGCGAGAACTGAGACATTAAAAGGAGAATCGCGTCTGGACTCGAAATCCAATCTCGAAGAACCTTGACTCCCGCAGCTGTGCTGTGGTTGGCGGTCTGAGTGTAAAAATAGTCGGGGGGAGACTTCTCAAAGAGGCGTGTCAACTTATGAATGTTAGAAAAGTTTTCCACATCATCCTCGTATAGTTCTTCGTTATCGTTTTCCTCTCGGTTGCGAAAAGCTACGCCTTCCGTGGGGGATTGCTTCTCCGCAAAGCCCCTATGTAGCACCAACCGTGAATCGTTGCCGCGCATGGCAACGTTTGTCAACACATCCAATTGCATAAACTGATACGTGTTGTTAGTGGATGTCAGTAGTGTAGGATCTTGAACACGAGTCCAGGCATGACCACGCATAGAGGCGACTCCATACTTTGCTAACGTCGCTTTGTCGTTCCAGAAGGCTGTAGGAAGGGCTCCAAGTACCGCCCCTTCATTGGTCGAATAATAGAAGATATCGGAGAAGAGAGCTGCCTCGGCGTATACCAAAGGAACCGAAGTTTGTGCAGACTTGGCAATCATCTTCTGGAAGAAACTTGCATGGGATCGCCGCATTCGAAGCTTCGAATTCTTCCTGACAAGCAAATGACCTTGTCGGTTCAGCATGATGTGCATTGGGACCGAAACAGGCTCTCCGGTGGCCATTTCCAATTTTGCTTCTAGAGGCCGGTTTTGTTCAACCGCCGACATGGCGAAAGGATAGTCAGGGTTAGTAGGATCGATGTTCATCGGATCAGTGTATTCAAGTCGACCATCAGGTCCAATGCCCAGGTTCCATTTCTCTTCTTCAAGAGGCTCAGTTTTCTGGTCGATTAAATCGTCAGGAGCATCGAAGTTTTCATATGGACCAAGGTTGTTCAGCAGGTCATCTCCCCAGTCTACATCTTCCTCCCGGTCCCATGGTAGACAAGGAGCCCTTTCGTTGCCGGCAGCATTCCCTGGCTCTGCTTCCCTTGGCTGGCTATAATAAGGTGGATCCATAATAATACCATCCTCGGCGTCCCCGTCGTGAGTGGCGTCTGGTTGGTACACTGGGACCCGTGTCTGGAAGAGCCCAACATCTTCCTGACAAGTGTTGTGGCCCAAGAGGAATGTCGAGCACTGGACCGACCCATCAAGGAAAAGTGCCAGATGATTCCTGCAGGCCCCAATGCTGCAGTTGGGTTGAGGACAAGCATAATATATAACTTCTTTGCAAAGATCGGTAGCAAAAACCCAGTTTCTTTGTCCCAAATTCAAGCAACGTTTATCGCAGCAGCAGGATGAGGTGCTAATATCGAGAGGCTTGGGCAGCATCACGAGAGGACAGGCATGGTCTTTGCAGTATACCCTTGTCTGCCCTCCCAAGCAGGAAAGATATCTATACATAAGAGTTGCAACAGAAACGGGGAGAAACTTCTTGTATACAATCAGAAAGACATCTTGCATTGTCCAGGAACAGCCTCTAGGGGTACGTGCAAAACGAGCACCAGAAGAAGATTGAACCCCCCAGTCGGAATGCTTCTGACCACCATGACGTGCATATATTATGCCCTCCCAGTCTAGGCCATTCTTTTTGGCTCCAGTAACTAGAGGTGGCCTCCTTGCTACGACCAGCACTGGGATCCAATCCGGATTGCTTCTCTGGTGCTCCGGCTTGAATGAAAAACTTGTTCCAGGACGAGTGTACTGCAATATGGCTACCTCGCTGAGACAAGCTTCAGGGCACCATGGCTCATCCGTGAAGTGGTCCATGTGCTCGGTCGGCCAGTGGAAAATGGGTGGAGAGCCTGGTAACACCTTTTGGAGGATGGCGGCGGGGTTCAACCCGGAGAGATTATACTCTGTCTGTTTAGCACAAGCCCCCTTGGTCTTGATCTCACTCCAAACCAAAGACAGAAGGTACCCTTTAGGGTCAGTTGTTGTTTTTAAAGCAGCAGTAAGAATAGGTATCAGCTCGTCCACGCACATCATGGCTGCTGTTAAAGTCCATAGGTAAAAACTGTGATGATCAACTCGTCGTACGTCGCAGAATCGCTCTCCGTAGGAATCATAGGGATGAATGCGAACATACTTAAAAGGCCAAGGAGGAACAAAAGAAACTTGGTGGATCGACACTATAGAGCCGGCACCGTCGAAGGTGTACTTATCAAGAGTAAGGGGATGCTCGTTGTACACCTCTTCCTGTAATGCGACTGCATCCTCTAAGCCTACGTAAGTGGCTCCACTTAACTCCTTTGCAGCAAAAGCCCCAACATCGGGATATGTTTCTTCTGCACCTTGAATTTTTTGAAGGACACAGTCCTTTGGAAGACGATTCATAGGATCACTGTTGGAACACAACGACAAAACGTGGTGTCTGATATCAGGTCTTCCACTGATCGACAAGGCATCTCTTTTCGCTGTCAAGTTGTCTATATCGACGTATCTCCCATGAGTAGTAACGTAGCAGGAGTCGATGCCGTCGAAACCCCCCTGCATTCGAACTGTCTCAAATGTATCCGAGTACGCATTCCGTCTGCCTGTTCGTATGACCCGAGATCTTGGTTGTAGAGGAGAAAATTGATTGGCATTACGGGACGATAAACTGCCAGTTGGGTTCACGGGAACATGAACATAGCGCACGTTTGTTGTCTTGGCATGTTGTTCGCAACAGAGGACGTACACACCACTGCTATTTGCAACGACTTTCGGTGAACACTTGAAGGCCGGATTCAATAGTATAAAGGAAGAAGAAGGAAAATCTGGCCGACAAGAGTCCACCCAGCTTCTACCGCTGTTACCCTGAGAAGTAGTCTTGAAACAATAGTTGCCTCGCGAAGCTAAGATGTCATCGTATGGTAATAAGTGCGTTTCGTGTAGAAACACGGCATCGCCGTAGGGGCAGCGAACCGACGGAAAGCCCAAATGCAGATTCATTTGTGCCTCGAGTTTATCAAAACGTAGATCAGCGATGGCAGACAAGAAAGTAGCTCGTGCTTCCGAAGCGTCTTCTACCTCAGCAGGAGGGTTGTCGATGGACACCTCCCCAAGAAAATTCTCCCACCACCATCCCCTCCATTTCATTGGTATTAGCTTCCACTTTTCCAGCAGAGGCACTTCGTGCTTTCGGTTTGTTTCATTCATCTGTAGGGGATGAAGAAAAGACCACACCAATGCAGGCCAAAACGAGGTCTTACAGCCGGGTTTCAAATACGCGGAGCACATGGAACATAGGTAAAACGTAAAGGGCAAATTCCGGTAGTCCACATTGCAATACTTCTTTCTCACGCTGTACCGAAGGGTTTTCTTTTGCACTTCCTCCAAGTTAACATGGCGACGCCAACAGTTAATACACTTGTCATGTTCCGACAAGGTCGGATTGGGATGTGAGGTAGATAGGATCATGGCAAGGGAATTGTGTGCTTTGGATTAATACGTGTGTACAGGTAGGTGCCCTTGTTACACAATATCATGGCAGTGCCGCACCGTGCATTGCGCGTGCTATTGCACCCTCATGATTGCACCCTCCACGATCAACTGGCAAGGAGAGGGAAACGGTGCAGCCTAACTAGGTATTCCATAGTGTATGCCTAGTCTGTAAATTTGGCCCTCTGAAACTAACTATTATGTTAACCGACCGTCGCAAATTAAAAAGTTGCCACTGGTTGATAGCTCTCTGACGGATCGCAGCACTCCCTCCACTTAGCTACATAGGCTCCGTTCTCCAAGAAAAACCAGAACAGCCGTTGACCTGGTTCAACGCTGTCGTATTTATCCTTGTTGGGACCGACACAATCGCACCATATGCATTCGAACCAGGACCATCGCCTATCTAGGCCACAGAAAGCCATCACGAGCCTGCAAAACTTCTCCATTCGGGGATCGAGCACGGTAGAAGTAGAGGTCTGAACCTCTTTGGCGAATTTAGATGCATTGCATGCAATCTGACACTTGTCAAGATATTCCGCCATCATGCGATACGATCCTAAGTCTGGCACCGGATAAGCCAAGAACCCATTGTGCACATTGTTCTTCAAGATGTACCCGACCATGCCAGCATACAATCCCAAGTTCATTCCATAAAAAGGACCGATGCCTTCGATGGTTTTTGTCATATCTGCAAGGCGTTGCTCAAACTGAAGCATTGAAATAGCCGCATTGTCCTCCAGGAACCGAAGAAACTTCCTTATGGAACCTGCCGCTTCTTCCAAGACGCCGACATCGGAATACTTCTGGCGAAGATTTATGGCAGTAGTTCTGCCCCGAGGTTGGGTCCCTCCTTTCCACTTGTCTACTCCGTATTTTCCCTCCATGGCATCCATCATCAACAACAGTAAGTTGGCGTTAGCAAGATCCGGTGTGCCGGCGAGGGAAGCAAGCTTGGTTAGAAAGCATGGTCCTGCACCAAAAAACGTGTCCCAGTTTGTCATGTAGAGGGCAAGTAGCAAGAGATGTTCTACTTTGCTCTCCATCCCCACTGACCGAAGAATGCCTAGTGCCTTGTGAATGATGGTCATGCCTTTTGATGCCCATATTTCTTTGGCATAGCTTCGAGGCACGTGCCACATCTTGGTGGGTACTTCAACAACTCTGCCGTCCTCTATGGCATCATCGGCAGTATTAAATTTCATCTTGAAGGGTTCAAGGAACGATCCCCCATAGTTGCCAAAACCAAGATCGATTTTTTTCGATGCGACACAAGAGCATCTTTGAGTTCTGTGCAATGGGACTCGTTGTCTTGGAAGATTTCCAAAGACTTTCTGGTGTACCCAATAGCATAGAACCGCATCAGACGGGGAGTATCCGAAACAGATGGACCCAAGAACACCCGAGCAAGCAGCTTGGCCTCTTCCTCCGGCACCTTGTACCTTTCCTGTAGCACAAGGTGGATCGGCTTAGCGTAAAAGAAATGGGAAAAGGTGACACTTCCATCATTCCCAGGTTTGACCCCATTAAGGAAGTCTCCGTGGCGGTTGGACATTGAAGTGATTGAAGCCCCCGGAGAATCTGACGTGCTGGATGCCATTGGAGCACAGCAGAGATCCCAAACATGGAACCGCTGCCTCTTTGCAGTCAGTTTCTCGTTGAATTCTTTCGTGAAGTTGTTGTAAATAAAGTCGTCCTGGAGAATGGAATGATTCATGTGCTCTTTCTCCTTGAATACATCATCCACCACATCTTGAATGAAGTCGGTCAGCCTTGCAACCTCGGAAAGAAGCCTAGGGGAAAAGTTGTGCATGTCCTCCAAACCATTCATGTAGCGGGGAATGTCTTTGAGGAATTTCCACGCAGTTTTGCATTTGTCGGGTTGTGAGGTTGCGTAGTTATGATTGGCAGCACCAATCGTCACCCTAATTGGCACCAATACGCTGCGAAGACCGAACGATCTATCCCGGGTGGCATCAGTTTTCCCGTTTTCTGAAATGTAGTGAAGGATTTGCTCCAAATTAAAAGATTTCTCCATTTCATGTTCGTAGTACCGAGTCAAAAACTGCTCATGATGAGACCTTGTGACCAGATAGTCTCGGGTCCCTCTGACAACCGAATCATTTTCTGCAAGCCACACATGAGAAACCGCCTTTTCAAAGGTAAAGGAAGAGCCAGCAGCAGAACTCAGCACAACGTCATGAGTATTCTGATCTACTTTGCGAAAAAAAATCAAATCCATTGCACCTAGTGGAATGAGAACTCGACCATAGTTCTCTGTGTCGTATCGCAAAATCTGGCGTTCCCTATTCTCCCACGAAGACCCCCCTGCCGCGTGTCGGAGATACGAGACAAAAGCAGGAATCGTGGCTACCTGATGTTCTGCAAGCATTTTTTGTGCTTTGCCCATATCGAAGCTGGGGAGAATTGTTGCGTCAACATTCAACATACTTTCATCCTCCTGGTAGCCGATAGGAAGAACAGGGACCAGACCACAAATACCCTGCTGCCTATTGTTGTCCTCTGGCAAAACGGGTCCGCCCGAAGGCGACGGAGGTAATAACGTCGTCCTACCAACAGAATTGGCCACCTTGTCCCTATTCACAGAAAGTTCTTCATTGTCTTGGGACCTAGCATCTTCTTCTCCCGTTTCCTTGTCCACTGTTTCGACAACTGCGGGAGAGGCAGCACCAGCAGGATTGATCAAGGCAGAGATTTCCGTGCCCTGCCGCCTTGACTCCCTCAGGGGCAAACATTTCTTTCTTCGTTTAGGAGAGGGAACTATTTTGACTCCTCCAAGTTCGGAGCTCTTCATCGTGCCCCCGCCTTGCCCCACATCTCCACGAGAAGCGGTAGTATCTAGTTTCTTCACGAACTCGAACTCTTCTCTGCGTGCGTATTTCCCAAGCAGAAGAAGCCGCCTGTGTCGCTGCCTTTCTCGACGGAGAAGATGTTGGGGCGGGTTGTTCTTGAGATAAAGCAAAGACTCCTTGGAATCTTTTGTCAGGTTGTCGCGGCAATTCACAGGATACTTGTATAGTGTACTGAAAACAAGAAGCATATAAGCAGCAGCATTTTTTTTGGTGATACTGCCATTGTAGTACAGATCCACATTGTTCTGGGAGGTTTGGTCAAGAATCTCCATAATCTTGTCTCGTGCTGCTTCAGGGTCAATATTTTCGGCTGCGCTCTCCAAGCTACCCTTAAACTTCAGCGGATTCGTTTTGCAGTCATCCATCAATTTGGCAAGATGAGATTGTTCCTCTGATTGAAAATGCACCTTGATCAGACATTCAAGGAGGCGGTAGTGTTCCTTGGCACTAGTAACATCGTGAAAAAACACATAAGAAAATCGCAGCCAGGGAGTAGGATCGTCACAACATCCTATTGCTTGGTCAGGGTACATGGTCCACCCAACCACGTGCATTGTGACTAGATGAATAATCCACGCTTGGTGGATTTCCTGGGCAAAAGCCTTGGCTTCTTTTCTGTAGTCAGGACGTTGGGCTTGGGGATTAAAAAGAAGCCTCCCTTCTGCGTCTTTCACGATCACATTTAAACACCGCGTGACTGCATCATTCAAATGTTGCTTCAGCAACAAAAATTTGATCTTTTTGTTGTCTACTTGGTCCTCCTTTGCTGGAGGCACCCACAGTGTACTGAAACGGACGGTGAATATGTTCAGCCGCGATCCATCGTGCAACTCCTTGTACGCGTAGAGTTGAAGAGAGTGAGTCTGTAACGACTCAAGATACTGCATTCCAGCTTCGGCACCAAGGATGTAAATGTAGTCGATACTTTTGACAAACAACGATTCTCGCCTGGTTTTAATTTCTTTTGCAACGAACATCTAGAGCCGGATCAGAGATGACAAAGGGGTTAATTTCTTTGCAACTAAATTGATATACACGATGATGCCACTTCTTTTTACCTGGAAAGAATTACTTGGTACCCAATTGGCCCCCATCTCCTGGAGTAAATATTCCCGAACGAGGGGCGACTTTGCTGTCAATCCACTCAAAGACGTCACATCCCTTGACATTTTGTCGTTGAGACCCACCGCAGCATACACTCGTTTCAATTTGCGTTTATTGTGTCCGGGTTCAGCCGCCTTTCCCACAGTGGGACTGCAATCATCGTTGTTGTACATCGCAAGAAATTTGGAAGCATCATCAACCATCGTCCCATCGGGCATTTCGGTAATTGTAGCAACTTGAGGGTTTAAACGGAAGCCACTGTAAGGCTTAATGACCTCACCAACAACCTCAGTCCCCCCGTCAGAGGCCGAAACAGCCTTTTTGTCCTGGTTCTTCTTTCCTCCTTGGTTCAAGCCTTCTGACTTATCGTCCTCATTACCATCTTCATCATCCTCGGCGTCGTCGTCACCGCCATCATTCTCGTTCTTGTCCTCATCCATCTCGCCATCATCGTCCTCATCGTCCTCATCCTCCTCGTCATCGTCATTATTGTAATCCGGATCATCAAATTTAGATACTACACTGGCTTCAGCATCGTCCTCTTCGCCACTTTCTTCCTCCTCTTCCTCGTTATTATTGTCCTCGTCCTCGTCATCATAGTCATCATGCTCTTCATCAACCACTTCTTTATTGTCGTCATCATCAGCATCAGCACCATCATCGTGGCCCCCATTGTCCGTGTCTTCGGCTCCAACTTGCGCTTCTTCATTGTCGTCGACTTTCTCTCCTGATCCTGCTTCTTTCCTGTTGTTGTAACCATTGTCCTCCTCTTCCTCCCCCGCTTCTTTATTGTTGCCGCCTTGCTCAACCGCTTCTTTGGTATTGTTGCCTTCGTCCCCCGTTTCTTTATCATCCTTGTCGTCTAGTAGGATTTCTTTGTCTCCATCGGTGGGGCCCACATCAAAATTGCCTCTCGTATCTGCAACCAAAGAGATGCTCCTTGTGCCTAAAGCAGTACCAACGGGATTTTCGTTGCTTTCAGCCATGTTACTGCCCCAAGGTATAGGACTTATTCCCAACAAATGCTGAAACATGGGACTCCCGTTTCGGCTGTTGTCAACATCGTCACTGCTTACCTCGAAATTACTGTCACTTTCCAGAATTGGAATCAGTGGACTCATGTTCCCATTTGCCCTAATTGTCGCATTTTCCACAGCTACACAACTTGTAGTTCCGGTTTCATCATTTAAACCAGCCACTTCGAGATCATTTAGTTCCTCCTCAGTAAGTGTTTTATGGTTTGGGTTGTCCATTAGAACTTGGCCCTTTAGGAAGGCGATAGCTAGAAATGTAGGTGTATTAATGGCGCAAAAACGATGCGGCGGATCGGCCCCTGCTAAATCTCTGCCTACGCCATCCTACAGACACATACAGGCAGATCATAGGACTAGCTGAAATCGTCTGCCATGCTTCCCTCATAGGACATCATGTTTTCGATGACATCAATAGGCAATGAGCTCTTTAGGATGAGGTCAATAGGCAATGAGCTCTTTTCGATGACGTCCATGTCCAGCCTGGCCTCTTTGTCCCTGTACTAGCCTTTCTCATGCTACGTCATCCCATATGACTACCTAGATCCAGTAACTGCATTCGTTCGAATGAGTCAATGTGCTAAGGAGGGTACTGCATTAGATAGCATGAATATGGTAGGGCATTAAGGATACGGGAAGACGATTCAGAGGTATGTATTTATATCCTATAGGAGATAAGTTACTATAATAGTATAATCAGGTTCTTTCTCCTCGGATTCGCCGTGCCAACTGTATATCCTTCATTATAACTGTGAGGCGTTTGGCATGCCTAGCACATTGACTAGCTTCCTCAAATACAGCAATCAGGTGGGCTTCGGCAGCTTCCTGCAGAGCCAAAATTGCCGATGCTTGGAAACGAAGTTCTTTCTGAAGGTCTTGTTGGACAACTTCGCGTACCAGAGATTGAAAAGAACATTTCTGGATCTCCAATTTAGTTCCCTTCTGGTAAGCACGGATTTGCCTCAGTGCTATCATCCCTGGTCTCAATCATGGTTTCTTTACCACTGGTGGTGTTCTCGGGGATGCAGCGACTACTTGTTCTCTAATCCTTGCATTCGTGCCCTCCTTTTGCTTTCTCTTACTACGACTACTAGATCCACCTAGTGATATCAATTGTCGAGGGGTGCTTTGTTTCTTTCTAGCCATGGTTGTTAGTGTTTATCTCTAGACATGGCGCAGCCTGTTATCATTGTGTCCATTCTATGACACCAACATTGTATAGGCTAATGCTCATTCCTAGACTTCTCGATATATCTGTACCTAGGGTAGCTTTGCATCAATAGAGTATCATAGCATTGATAGGGATAATATTACTATGTGTAGAGCTTATGGTGTGCAACCTAAAAACTATTATCCTTCTTTGCAATAGCACCATCTTCTTCCTCACCTGATGTAGAGCCTTCCTCATCTTCTTCTTCTTCATTTCCCTGCAAATCTTCTTCAATTTCAGTTGGAGGATTCAACCGAAATTGCTCATTTTGTGCCCGCTCACGTGCATAAACAAGCCATCTATTGCTTCCAACTGGCACCAAAAGCATACGTTGACCCCATGTGGGCTTGCCATCTTTATCGACGGGGGGGCGCCAAAGATTCTCCCATTCCTCCTCCTCCGCCTTCCTCTTGAGTTCCTTCTTCTGTTCTATCATGTTCATAATCATCTTCCTAATGATCCTGCGTTCTTCTGACATTTTAGTTCTGCAGGCCCAATCGTCGTCCTCAACGTCGACATTTGATACCTGCTTGAAGCTGTTGTTGCCATGCAATGTTACCCTAGCACGAGGTTTACGCTCATCCTTATTTCCATCATCCATTCTCGTAGAGCCTTTCCCGTCTTCCTCCTCCTCATCCTGTGGATCTTCTTCAATTTCATGCCATCTCGCGTTGCTTGAGACTTTGGTCAAACGCAAACCTCGACCCCATGTGGGCATGCCATCATCGTCATTTCCATCATCCATTCTATTATGCTGCTCTCGAAAGATTTACATTACTGGCTAGAAAACGAGCTTTTCAAGTGCACCGTCAATCTTTTTGGGGTCATTCAAGTTCAGCTACTCTCCAAAATCCGAATTTGTTATAACTAATACTAACTACCCTATTAGTCATACATACACTACTTACATACAGATTGCCTTCGTCAGGAAAGTACACAAATAGCCTCATGTGACTATGTAGGGTATTATGTACTACACCAGACTATCTAAAGCCAGCCGGAGAAACTAGTGGCAATCCGACTAATATGAATCGCACGAGCGCGCGTGTCGTGACGTCAAGTGACGCATGAGGCATATCGCAGCGACAAGGTAGGTGTGAGAAGTGTCTTAAGGTCATCCTTTGCGACGTCCATTGTTGTTCGTTGTTATCCAACCGTGTCTCCGAACCATCCCGTGGGACGTTGTCATTCCGATACTTACAACGATGCTGACGGATGACGGATAATATGCCGTTACGGCGTCTAAACAACGTCCGTTGCTTTTAAAGACAATCTTCTGGGCCTTTTCATTTTCTGGGATCTGGTGCATCTGTATGGGATTCCGACCCAGACAGCCTTACGCGATGTCCCGTTCAAAACGACTTTGTACTGACAGGGTGTATTTGCGGGCCGAATATACCCCAGCAGTACAAAGTTGATTTCAACGCAGGGCTACATACGCAATCTCTCCGTTCAAAAACAACTTTGTACCGGCGGGGTGTATTTGCGGGCCGAATATACCCCAGCGGTACAAAGTTGATTTCAACGCAGGGCTACATACGCAATCTCTCCGTTCAAAAACAACTTTCTACCGGCGGGGTGTATTTGCGGGCCAAATATACCCCAGCGGTACAAAGTTGATTTCAACGCAGGGCTACATACGCAATCTCTCCGTTCAAAAACAACTTTGTACCGGCGGGGTGTATTTGCGGGCCGAATATACCCCAGCGGTACAAAGTGCTTTTCTACAGAAATGTACGTAGCAGCCACCAAACCACCGAAATCTCCCACCAACACGAAACGAAACGATGTTGCGACGACACGATGCGACAATGAAACAGTGCAATCGAACAACACAAAATCACGCGATGGTATTAATGTAAGCCAAATCTCCCGACAATGCGGAACGAAACGATGTTGCGACAAACTACGCGACGATGGAACGATGCAATCGAAACAACACATCATTGTCGTTTTGTCCAATTTTTTGTGCAAACACCCGACACAACTCCCTGCTGCCGAGCCTGTCTGGCCCCCTCACCACTGCCTCCTTTCCTACCACCTTTTCACTTTACCGTCCCTTTTTCGGGTTTGCACCACCCAAATCCGTTATCGCGTTTTATTAACAGGGAAATTAGATATCGTAAATATCCTTACAGTGTCGCTACCAGATCACTGTGAATACCATAAATATTACGTCTTTTGCCAGATGCAAAATCCCGATTACAAATATCGCATTTACGGTTTCCAACGGTCACTGACCGCTTTTAAAATACCAGAGTAATACCAAAACTCTTATATAAAATAACCCCTGCTACAAATTTAGAGAGCTGGCATATACCACCAGGTAATCCTTACTAATCTCGTTTTGTTTTCGGCTCCCGACTCCCGGGTCCCCTACCCCGTGAGTCGACTGGTGAGTTGGGTCATTCCTCCGGAGACACGGACCACTATCGAGAAACGGGAGATTACTAAATAATGGCATTATTCTGTGATGTGTGGTTTCGAGTGGCGCGCCGGGCAATCGGCATTGGGCGCGCCAACGGATGATAACGGTGAGATATTGGCGGGCCCGCGCGCGTGTGAGTCCAACGGATGTAAACGGTGCGCGGGAAATGGCGGGCATATGTGCTGGATACTGGTAGCATTAGCACACCCTCGCAGCACATCTGCCGCCGGCTCGGAGGGAAAATTTTGAATTTTTGTCGATGATTGTAAATGAAGAACATATTCCAAGCGGACTTGTTGATGATGGGAGGGCGGGAAATGTTTGGTGAAGTAGTCGGCTTTGTTATACTTTGCAGGAGCCCAATGGAATTTGAATTGCTGTTGGGCCTCGCGATCGCGTAGCCAATGGTAACGCATATCCATGGCACGAGTGCGCTTTTGCTTAATGCTGCTCATAATGAAACCGTGTGCGGTGGTGTTATCAAGCAGGACCGGGGTCGGTGGTTGCGGATACCCCATCTCTTGAAGTGTGATTCGGAGTGGCAGTGCTTCCCGACAGTTGATGAAGGCAGCTCCAGTTTCAGCTTCGGCAGCACTGGATGCGACATGACGGATGATTGTCGTCGGGTTAAGAATTGCTCCGTTCGGCTTGGCAGCGAGGGGGTCGAGAGTGTCAGTGAGGAAGTGATGTCCACCACTGCGGCTGCGGGCCCCTGGTTCATTGTGATAGCCGGCATCGCTGTGTGTGTGCAGGATCATGGCGGAAGCTCGATATTCCAGGGCCGCATCTGGATTTGTTGCACAATAATCCAGCAGTTGGTGGATTTTGGACTTTGTGTGCGTGGATGGCTTATTTTGTTCGGAGGATAAGGGGCTCAGAGCCACCAACAGGGTGGAGTCCACGGCGCGCCCGTAGTACATCAATTTTCCGATGATGTGTGGAACGATGTTGCTGTCGGCAGGGGGCAGTGGCACGAACGGGATCTCTTCGGGCAGGATTTGACTGTCAGCCCCAAATTTGGGAGGGTTGTGCGGATGTGGCGAAAACTGTGGCTTGCTTGGAAGGGAGTGGCTGAGTTCTTTGAGCATGGTGGCAATATACTTGGGCATGGACAGGCGAGCAGTGCGTTTGATGTAGTCCCAGGCTACACTGATGCCACAGAATAGTGAAGCAGTCCAATCAACTTTAATGTCATAGTGCCCTTTGAGAATTGTAAGTAGCTCGTCGGCATCCCCTTTGTTGACATATTTCACAGCGAAGTCGTCCACAACTAACACGAATGATAGTTGTTTTTTATCGTGTCGCCACAGACCTGGGGTATAGCGGCAGGGGCGGTATCCATGGGGGGCGAGGCGTCGTTGCAGCAAATCATTTGCAAGTTTACCGGCTTGTGGAAGTCCGTACATGCCTTTGTTGATGCGCATGTGAATGTAGCCTGCATCGTCCGCCAGGGCGGCGAGCTTGTATTCTTGGATGATTTCTGGCGGGATCAAGGAGATGTGAAGCTTCATGAATTCGGGATGGTCAAGTGGGGTGTTTAAGTAGAAGTTGCTGATGTCCAGGGACATCATTTTTGCGTTGGGAGTGGACAGTACGTCATTCACATGGAGTTTGAACGTTGTCAAGTCAGCAGTCGGTGAGCTGACATCACCGGTGTAATCAATAAGATTCCCACCAACGGTGAGCCGTGTGCGTTCCACCTCTTCTTTCTGCGGTCGTCGCTCACACACAAATCGCCCATATGTGACGCGGCGGCCTGCAGGGACCTCGGATCTTGGAATAAAATTGATGGTGTCGGTACCTCGAATTCTGCCACCAACTCCTTGGGCCAGCCGGCCAAATTCGTTGGCGGAGGATCGGAGCCATGCCTCCTTATAGTTTGGATGCTGGATGAGTTGGCGGTATTCCAGATTGCGGCCGGTGTCTGTATCAAAAACAGCATTGGCTAGTGGCGGTGGCGTGGTCCTCACCCTCGTAGCTGGCGCAGAGGATTTTGGAACGGGGATGGACATGGGCGGTGTGCGTGGTGGCAACAGTTGGTTGATCACTCTTGGAGCCATGGGCATGATTGCTGGGCGGTCCTGTAGGCGTCGTGGAGGGGTGACGGGCACAGGGCCTGGAGTAGGGACCGTAGCAGGCGCAGTGGTGGCTGGTTGTTGTGCCAGGGTGAAGATGTCCGCCAGGCGTTGGAGTTCAGAATTGAGATGTTGCGTGGGCGGAAGGAAAGGGGCAGCTGGGTGGGGATTCTGCAGGGCCTTGGCAAGTTCAGTGGCGGCCCGTGCAGCCAAGTCGGCAGACGATAGTTGTGGCATCTGAAAATCGTGGGGCAAGAATTCCACGGTTTCGGCCAGGCCACACGTTGGCGACCGGTGGCATGGGAGACGATGGTGTAGCAGCGGTAGTGGTCCATGGCGGGGCCAACATACCATGCAACTTCGCCATGGGGCGCCCACGATCCACGTTGTTCCGGAGTGTTGAATATAATGGTTTTGCATCCCGGGGGTGCCAACGGGGTGCGGTTGAAGTCGAAGTTGCCGTACAGCTGTGCGTAGGCGGAGAGCCTGGGATTGAGACGCGATTGTCGGAGTAGGTTCAAGCTCGTCTCCGATTGGGGCAGGAGCTGGCACCAGAATCGAATGGGAAAGGATGGGTCCAGGGCACTGAGTCCTGCAATGAAATGATTTTTCCAAGTCCGAATGGCTCGTTCGGCGGCATTGCGGCGATGGATGCTGCTGGGAGTGAGTTGGAAATCAATTTGTTGTTGCTGCAAGAAAGTTTTGAAAGCCCCACTGGCTTCGTTGTCAAGGCGTTGGAATTTTGGCCGCAGTCCGGCCCCTACAAGGCGCTGGTGCAATTTTGCGTATGCTCGTAGCAATTCAGTGGCACCTCGGCTGGTTATACCCTCAACCAGGATTGAATTACTGTCGTAGTCGTATAAGACCATAACCGCTTTGACACCACGGCTAGATACTTGTGGAAAGTAGCCGGTTTGGTCAGAGAATATGCGTCCTGTAGGAAGATCAGTGACAGCGAGGACAACATCATTGGTGTGTAGTCCATCGGTAATTGGTGGTGCTGGTGGGCCCTCCGTGGGCTGTACCGGAGGAGTCGCCCCTGTGGGTCGTGTGTTTTGCCGTTGCTGGTCCATGTGGCCCATAATCGTGGCTGGTTGCAGTGTCAGATGGCGGCGTACCGTTTGAGTGTTGAAAGCTGGCCAGCCAACAAAGTGGTTGTTGGCCAAGGCTTGGAGTAAGGTGGACTTGGTGGGCGAGAACAGTGTTCGATGCAGGAAGCGAACAATTTGGCTTGTGGTGCTATCGTGGATGGAATAGTTCATTTGCGGCTGCGCAGTGGGTTGGGGGAGTGGAAGTGTCCACAGTCCATTAGAATGGCGGGTACCACGGATGGCTTGGCGTTGCGGATGGCTGATATTGACACTTGTTGCATCGAAGGTGGCAGTGTAGCCGACATCGCAGAGTTTTCCAATGGCAACCAGGGAATTTTGCAAATTTGGCAGGATGTGTCCAGTACGTGCTGTTGCAGGGATATCGGGAAATGGGAGTGTTGCTGTGTGTGAGGAGGTTAACTCGGCTCCGTTTGGCATGGCAACATGGACAGGAAAGGTGGCAGGTTGCGGGTCGCTAACATTGGCGGTGGTGGTAAAGAAATGATCTGTGGCCCCCGTGTCAGCGAAGGCGAGGGATGATGGAGGTGGAAAGGGCTGCAGACATGGAGTAGAATTCATATTGCTATGATTAATACTATGCGTAGTCGGCCCGATTCCTCAGGCGGCCACGGGCTTGCCCTCCTGGTTACCTCCTTTGTTGTCTACTCGCGTCGCAGTGGTATCGTGGCCAGGCTTGGGTAGGTGGCATGTAGCACTACTGTGGCGGCGATCCACCAAGTAGCCATGGGACCAGCAGTAGGATCCCTGGTCACGACGGGGTCCAGCCGGCTTGTTGCGGGAGCGATTGTTCTTCTTCAGGGCCTTGACCTCTTCTGCCAGTGCTTGCAATTGTTCGAGGATGGTGGCATTGGCCATGGCTTGGTTGGCTTGGGCCATGGCATTTTCATCGTTGGGAGCCGGTGCTGCTCAGGCTGCTGGCAGCTTGGGTGCCATGTTGTGGGCCATCCAGGCCGCTGGGACAGTGGTTGCCACATTGTGGGCTGTGAGTTTCCCAGTATTGCTCTTTTGGTAGCGTAAGACGAGGGGCTGGAAGTGAGTGACAAATTTCTTCCAGGTGTCACGATTTTCTGTAGTTTTGTCATTCCACTTGTCGATGGCAGTTTCCAATACACCAGTTTGTTCGAGGGCAGCCAGGCCAGCACTGATCAAGGCCTTGTCATCAATTGGCACACCACCATCGGCGGCATAAGAGGCAATTGTCCGAAATCGGTCCACAAGGACCTGAAACGGTTCGGATGCCGTATAGGGAGTGTGTAGTTTGGCCCGGTTGGCCTCGACTTCTGTGGGGGTGATGGCCCCGTACCCAGCGATCAGATCCTGTAGGAGTTTTTTCGTTGTGACGCCCATCAGACCTGTGTCATCATCCTCATAGGGGCGCATGAAGAGTGGGTCGATGCTTTCGCTGATGAAGCGAAGCAGGGCCTCGTTCAGGTTGGAGAACTCTTTGAATTCTCGGAGATCCTCTGCATACTGGCGGTTGGCTTCGTTGATTTGCGGGCCCGTCATGCCCTCGACGTCGGGTGCATCGGGCGAGATGGGATTAACCCAGGCTGTGTCGCTAAGGTTGGCATAGCTCGTAGCGGGCATGACCATACCCAGGTGTCCATGTGCCGCCCCACCCCGGGTGGAGTGGAACTTGGAAGCATTGCGATAGACCAGTTGGCGGAGAACTCGGAGATCTTCGTATGTGGGTTGGCCTTCGATGCGGACAGGGCGCGCCGGGAACGCGGTGTAGAACTCATCCTTGGACTGCGCTTTGAGCGTTGTAGTGGACGACATGGTCGGCAGCGTACCTTGCAACGGAGACGGGATCTCGGGACGTTTGGGAACAAGGGATCCTTAGTAATCTCT
Source organism: Nitzschia sp. DOCU1 (assembly GCA_951394045.1). Lineage (NCBI taxonomy): Eukaryota > Bacillariophyta > Bacillariophyceae > Bacillariales > Bacillariaceae > Nitzschia > Nitzschia sp. DOCU1. The sequence goes on from OX595985.1 coordinate 3,561,788, forward strand.
GCTAATATCACGTTGAAGTAGTGTGACGAGAAACGGGAGATTACTAAATAATGGCATTATTCTGTGATGTGTGGTTTCGAGTGGCGCGCCGGGCAATCGGCATTGGGCGCGCCAACGGATGATAACGGTGAGATATTGGCGGGCCCGCGCGCGTGTGAGTCCAACGGATGTAAACGGTGCGCGGGAAATGGCGGGCATATGTGCTGGATACTGGTAGCATTAGCAGTAATACCTCCACCTCCCGCTGTGGACGAGCCCCCAATCGAACATAAGACCACTCGATAGTGGTCCGTGTCTCCGGAGGAATGACCCAACTCACCAGTCGACTCACGGGGTAGGGGACCCGGGAGTCGGGAGCCGAAAACAAAACGAGATTAGTAAGGATTACCTGGTGGTATATGCCAGCTCTCTAAATTTGTAGCAGGGGTTATTTTACATAAGAGTTTGGGTATTACTCTGGTATTTTAAAAGCGGTCAGTGACCGTTGGAAACCGTAAATGCGATATTTCTAATCGGGATTTTGCATCTGGCAAAAGACGTAATATGTATGGTATTCACAGTGATCTGGTAGCGACACTGTAAGGATATTTTAGATATCTAATTTCCCTGTTAATAAAACGCGATAACGGATTTGGGTGGTGCAAACCTGAAAAAGGGACGGTAAAGTTAAAAGGTGGTAGGAAAGGAGGCAGTGGGGAGGGGGCCAGACAGGCTCGGCAGCAGGGAGTTGTGTCGGGTGTTGACACAAAAAATTGGACAAAACGATAATGATGTGTTGTTTCGATTGCATCGTTCCATCGTCGCGTAGTTTGTCGCAACATTGTTTCGTTCCGCATTGTCGGGAGATTCGGCTTACATTAATACCATCGGGTGATTTTGTGTTGTTTGATTGCACTGTTTCATTGTCGCATCGTGTCGTCGCAACATCGTTTCGTTTCGCGTTGGTGGGAGATTTCGGTGGTTTGGTGGCTGCTACGTACATTTCTGTAGAAAAGCACTTTGTACTGCTGGGGTATATTCGGCCCGCAAATACACCCCGCCGGTACAAAGTTGTTTTTGAACGGGAGAGATTGCGTATGTAGCCCTGCGTTGAAATCAACTTTGTACTGCTGGGGTATATTCGGCCCGCAAATACACCCCGCCGGTACAAAGTTGTTTTTGAACGGAGAGATTGCGTATGTAGCCCTGCGTTGAAATCAACTTTGTACTGCTGGGGTATATTCGGCCCGCAAATACACCCCGTCAGTAGAAAGTCGTTTTGAACAGGACATCGGAATCCCATACAGATGCACCAGATCCCAGAAAATGAAAAGGCCCAGAAGATTGTCTTTAAAAGCAACGGACGTTGTTCGGACGTCGTAACGGCATATTATCTGCCATCCGTCAGCATCGCTGTAAGTATCGGAATGACAACGTCCCATGGGATAGTTCGGAGACACGGTTGGATAACAACGAATGACAATGGATGTCGCAAAGGATGACTTTAAGACACTTCTCACATGTCCCATGTCGCTGTGACACACCTCATGCGTCACTTGACGTCACGACACGCGCCTGTCGTGCAATTCATATTAGTCGGGCTTCCGCTAGTTTCTCCGGCTGGCTTTAGATAGTCCGGTGTAGTACAATACCGTACATAGTCACATGAGGCTATTTGTGTACTTTCCTGACGAAGGCAATCTTTATGTAAGTATTGTATGTACGACTAATAGGGTACTTAGTAATAGTTATGATTTGGTCCATAGCAGGTAGCATACTATCCTCGTTCTCCTCTGATTCGCCGTGCCAATTGTATATCCTTAGTTATAACAGTCAGGCGTTTGGCATGCCTAGCACATAGATTAGCCTCCTCGAATACAGTAATCAGGTGGGCTTCGGCAGCCTCCTGCAGAGCCAAAATTGCCGATGCTCGGAAACGAAGTTCCTTCTGGAGGTCTTCTTGGACAACTTCGCGCACAAGAGATTGAAAAGAACGTTTCTTGATCTCCAGTTTAGTTGCCTTCTGATAATCACGGATTTGCCTCAGTGCTATCATCCCTGGTCTCAACCTTGGTTTCTTGATCACTGGTGTTCCCGTCGATGCAGCAACCACTTGTTCTCTATTCTTTGTATTTGCCTTCCCTAGCTCTCTTTCACTAATTCTAGTAGATCGACCTAATAATATCAATTGTCGAGGGGTGCTTTGTTTCTTTCTACCCATGGTCTTTAGTGTTTCGACTGCAGGCATCTCATCATTGTGACAATTTTATGACACGGACATCATATAAGCTACTGCTGCTGTTTGTTCCTGGCTTCACATATCGGTTCCTATCATAACCATATTAGCTACTACATAGTGTCCGTGTGTCAACCGTAACGATTATACTGAATTTATCCTATCCTAGTGTGTAATGTTCTATTCGAGTGTAATTTGGCACACTTCGGCATGTCCTAGCTCCAGCAGGATAGGTCCACCCATCAGAAGTGACATACCTTGCGTAATCCTTTCTGGGTTCCAAACGTTGCAGGTTCTTACCTTCCCTACTAAACAAGAGGTACTCTATGTTTGCCATCTCGTCCTCTGCATTGATGGTTCCACCAAAATGGGCTATCCAATCAGGTAAAATACTGTACACAACAGATTTTCCAAACAGCCACAGATGCGTAGGGTGGCTCTCGACAGGATAGGGTGAATCGTCGAGGCTCGTTGTTTACCCCGTACATGACGTAGCCGAAGTTGTCAAAGAATTCGTGCCTGTGGGGAAAGAGTCGTTGTAACAAACGACGGTAATGGCCCCTCCCAGAGGCAGCGCTATCCATCAACTCAGGTGCATCGCTAAGATTAAAACTAGTATAGAAGACGAGAAATAACCCAAACATTAGTACGTTACACAACAATGGCATACTTGTGCAATGAGGTACTTACCTGCCTTCCCAGATCTTGCGAACAATGCTCTGTTCGAATGCGATATAACCGATCGTTAGTTTAATGATCTCATCGTTTTGAACGATCACAAGGACAGAACGCCGTCCTCCTATCCCTGTCATATTAACAACGGAGCTCCGAATCAGGTTATACTTCAGCACGAATGGATCTTCATTGACTCGGAATTCCTCAATGATTCCTCCATCGGAGAATCCCAAATAAAACACACTTCGATTCCTCATCTTTTTATGGCGTTTTAGATTTGTGTTGAAAGCAACATGCCTCTGGTCTGACGTTTGCAGTAAAATCCGAAATCTTTGATGGGGTCATCCATTGGAAGTTGGCTGACATCTGCTGACGTTGGGTGATGTTTGGTAATGACCTCTATTCAGCTGCGCTATTCAATTGGTTCATAAATGGTTATTAGACTTTTTATCAATTGTTGTATTAATTATGGACATCACGGGCGGTTGTTCACCATAGGAATACATCCATCGTATGATGTTTATCAATCTTTGTTTTTACTTATGGCCTTTTCCTTATGGACGTCACTCCGTGTTGGGGCCAGCCAAACGGGAGGATGCAAGACGAGAGTCAACTGGGTAAGGCAAGCTGGGTTGAAGTGGTGTAATCGTGACCGCCTGACCGACAACCGGCATGCACCAGGGGGTCATCGCATTTTCCTGGGAAGAGCCAATATTGGGGGAAATGATTCCTGCTTATGCAATCTCTATCACGGCAGAGATTTAGCAGAGGCCGATCCGCCGCAACGTTTTCGCGCCATTACCACACCTACCTTTCTAGCTATGGCCTTCCTAAATGGCCAAGTTGTAATGGGCAACCCAAACCGTAAAACCCCTATGGAGGAGGAACTACATCATCTCGAAGTGGTTGGTCTAAATGATGAAACCGGTAGTACAACTTGTGTAGCTGGGGAAAATGTGACGATTAGGGCAAACAGGGCAAACGGCAACATTAGTCCACTGATTCCAATGGTGGCAATTGACAGTAATTTGGACTTAAGCAGTGACGATGTTGACAACAGAGGAAACGTGAGTCCCCTGTTTCTGCATTTCTTCGGAATAAGTCCTATACCTTGGGACAGTAACATGGATGAAAGCAAGGAAAATCCCGTTGGTACTGCTTTAGGCACAAGGAGCATCTCTTTGGTTGCAGATACCAGAGGCAACCTTGATGGGGGCCCCACCGACGGAGACAAAGAAGTCCTACCAGACGACCAGGATGATAAAGAAACGGGGGAGGAAGCCAACAATACCAAAGAAGCGGTTGCGAAAGGCGGCAACAATAAAGAAGCGGGGGAGGAAGAGGACGACAATGGCTACGACAACAGGAAAGAAGCAGGATCAGGAGGGAAAGTGGACGACAATGAAGAAGCGGAAGTTGGAGCCAAGGACAAGGAAGAGACTGGAAATAAAGATGACAATGGCAAGGAAGCAGAAGAGGAAGACAATGGGGGCCACAATGACGGTGCCGATGCCGACGACGACCACAATAAAGAAGTGGTTGACGAAGAGCATGATGACTATGATGACGACAACGAGGACGACAATAACGAGGACGATGAGGAAGAAAGCGACGATAATAACGAGGAAGATGAGGAAGAAAGCGGGGAAGAGGACGATGCTGAATCCATTGTATTATCTGCATTATCTAAGGTAGAAGATCCGGATTACAATAACGAGGACGACGAGGAGGACGAGGACGATGATGGCGAGATGGATGAGGACGAGAATATGGATGATGCCAAGAACAAGAGCAATGGCGGTGACGATGACGCCCAGGATGATGAAGACGATAATGAGGACAATGAGTCAGAAGGCTTGAACCAAGGAGGAAAGAAGAAGCAGGGCAAAAAGGCTGTTTCGGCCGCAGACGGGGGGAACAAGGAACCAGTGGCAGGAGATGGGACGTTTGTTGGTGAGGTCGTCAAGCCTTACTGTGGCTTCCGTTTAAACCCTCAAGTTGCTACAATTACCGAAATGCCTGATGGGACGATGGTTGATGCTTCCCATTTACTTGCGAGGTACAACAACGATGATTGCAGTCCCACTGTGGGAAAGGCGGCTGAACCCGGACACAATAAACGCAAATTGAAACGAGTGTATGCTGCGGTGGGTCTCAACGACAAAATGTCAAGGGATGTGACGTCTTTGAGTGGATTGACAGCAAAGTCGCCCCTCGTTCGGGACTATTTACTCCAGGAGATGGGGGCCGATTGGGTACCAAGTACTCCTTTCCAGGTAAAAAGAAGTGGCATCATCGTGTATATCAATCCAGTTGCAAAGAAATTAACCCCTTTGCCATCTCTGATCTGGCTCTAGATGTTTGTTGCGAAAGAAATCAAAACCAGGCGAGAATCGTTGTTTGTCAAAAGTATCGACTACATTTACATCCTTGGTGCCGAAGCTGGAATGCAGTATCTTGAGTTGTTACAGACTCATTCTCTTCAATTGTACGCATACAAGGAGTTGCAGGACGGATCGCGGCTGAACATATTCACCGTCCGTTTCAGTACACTGTGGGTGCCTCCAGCAAAAGACGACCAAGTAGACAACAAAAAGATCAAATTTTTGTTGCTGAAGCGACATTTGAATGATGCCGCCTCGCGGTGTTTAAATGTGATCGTGAAAGACGCAGAAGGGAGGCTTCTTTTTAATCCCCAAGCCCAACGTCCTGACTACAGAAAAGAAGCCAAGGCTTTTGCCCAGGAAATCCACCAAGCGTGGATTATTCATCTGGTCACAATGCACGTGGTTGGGTGGATCATGTACCCTGACCAAGCAATAGGATGTTGTGACGATCCTACTCCCTGGCTGCGATTTTCTTATGTGTTTTTTCACGATGTTACTAGTGCCAAGGAACACTACCGCCTCCTAGAATGTCTGATCAAGGTGCATTTTCAAGCAGAGGAACAATCTCATCTTGCCGACTTGCTGCATGACTGCAAAACGAATCCGCTGAAGTTTAGGGGTAGCCTGGAGAGCGCTGCCGAAAATATCGACCCTGAAGCAGCACGAGACAAGATTGTGGAGATTCTTGACGAAACCTCCCAGAACAATGTGGATCTGTACTACAATGGCAGTATCACAAAAAAAAATGCTGCCGCTTATATGCTTCTTGTTTTCAGTACATTATACAAGTATCCTGTGAATTGCCGCGACAACCTGACAAAAGATTCCAAGGAGTCTTTGCTTTATCTCAAGAACAACCCGCCCCAACATCTTCTCCGTCGAGAAAGGCAGCGACACAAGCGGCTGCTTCTGCTTGGGAAGTACGCACGCAGAGAAGAGTTCGAGTTCGTGAGGAAACTAGATACTACCGCTTCTCGTGGAGATGTGGAGCAAGGCGGGGGCAAGATGAAGGGCTCCGAACTTGGAGGAGTCAAGATAGTTCCCTCTCCTAAACGCAGAAAGAAATGTTTGCCCCTGCGGGAGTCAAGGTGGCATGGCACCCAAATCTCTACATTGATAAATTCTGCTCGTGCTGCCCCTCCCGAAGTTGTCGAAACAGTGGACAAGGAAAAGGGAGAAGCAGATGCTAGGTCCCAAGACAATGAAGAACTTTCTGTGAACGGGGACAAGGTGGCCAATTCTGTTGGTAGGACGACGCTATTACCTCCGTCGCCTTCGGGCGAACCCGTTTTGCCAGAGGACAATAATAGGCAGCAGGGTACTTGTGGTCTGGTCCCTGTTCTTCCTATCGGCTACCAGGAGGATGAAAGTATATTGAATGTTGACGCAACAATTCCCCCCAGCTTCGACACGGACAAAGCACATAAAGTGCTCACCGACTATCAGCTAGCCGCGATTCCTGCTTTTGTTTCGTATCTCCGACACGCGGCAGGGGGGTCTTCATGGGAGAATAGGGAATGCCAGATTTTGCGATATGACACAGAGAACTATGGTCGAGTTCTCATTCCACTAGGTGCAATGGATTTGATTTTTTTTCGCAAAGTAGATCAGAATACTCATGACGTTGTGCTGAGTTCTGCTGCTGGCTCTTCCTTTACCTTTGAAAAGGCGGTTTCTCATGTGTGGCTTGCAGAAAATGATTCGGTTGTCAGAGGGACCCGAGACTATCTGGTCACAAGGTCTCATCATGAGCAGTTTTTGACTCGGTACTACGAACATGAAATGGAGAAATCTTTTAATTTGGAGCAAATCCTTCACTACATTTCAGAAAACGGGAAAACTGATGCCACCCGGGATAGATCGTTCGGTCTTCGCAGCGTATTGGTGCCAATTAGGGTGACGATTGGTGCTGCCAATCATAACTATGCAACCTCACAACCCGACAAATGCAAAACTGCGTGGAAATTCCTCAAAGACATTCCCCGCTACATGAATGGTTTGGAGGACATGCACAACTTTTCCCCTAGGCTTCTTTCCGAGGTTGCAAGGCTGACCGACTTCATTCAAGATGTGGTGGATGATGTATTCAAGGAGAAAGAGCACATGAATCATTCCATTCTCCAGGACGACTTTATTTACAACAACTTCACGAAAGAATTCAACGAGAAACTGACTGCAAAGAGGCAGCGGTTCCATGTTTGGGATCTCTGCTGTGCTCCAATGGCATCCAGTACCTCAGATTCTCCGGGGGCTTCGATCGCTTCAATGTCCAACCGCCACGGGGACTTCCTTAATGGGGTCAAACCTGGGAATGATGGAAGTGTCACCTTTTCCCATTTCTTTTACGCTAAGCCGATCCACCTTGTGCTACAGGAAAGGTACAAGGTGCCGGAGGAAGAGGCCAAGCTGCTTCCTCGGGTGTTCTTGGGTCCATCTGTTTCGGATACTCCCCGTCTGATGCGGTTCTATGCTATTGGGTACACCAGAAAGTCTTTGGAAATCTTCCAAGACAACGAGTCCCATTGCACAGAACTCAAAGATGCTCTTGTGTCGCATCGAAAAAAATTGATCTTAGTTTTGGCAACTATGGGGGGTCGTTCCTTGAACCCCTCAAGATGAAATTTGATACTGCCGATGATGCCATAGAGGACGGCAGAGTTGTTGAAGTACCCACCAAGATGTGGCACGTGCCTCGAAGCTATGCCAAAGAAATATGGGCATCAAAAGGCATGACCATCATTCACAAGGCACTAGGCATTCTTCGGTCAGTGGGGATGGAGAGCAAAGTAGAACATCTCTTGCTACTTGCACTCTACATGACAAACTGGGACACATTTTTTGGTGCAGGACCATGCTTTCTAACCAAGCTTGCTTCCCTCGCCGGCACACCGGATCTTGCTAACGCCAACTTACTGTTGTTGATGATCGATGCCATGGAGGGAAAATACGGAGTAGACAAGTGGAAAGGAGGGACCCAACCTCGGGGCAGAACTACTGCCATAAATCTTCGCCAGAAGTATTCCAATGTCAGCGTCTTGGAAGAAGCGGCGGGTTCCATAAGGAAGTTTCTTCGGTTCCTGGAGGACAATGCGGCTATTTCAATGCTTCAGTTTGAGCAATGCCTTGCAGATATGACAAAAACCATCGAAGGCATCGGTCATTTTTATGGAATGAACCTGGGATTGTATGCTGGCATGGTCGGGTACATCCTGAAGAACAATGTGCACGATGGGTTCTTGGCTTATCCGGTGCCAGACTTAGGATCATATCGCATGATGGCGGAATATCTTGACAAGTGTCAGATTGCATGCAATGCATCTAAATTCGCCAAAGAGGTTCAGACCTCTACTTCTACCGTGCTCGATCCCCGAATGGAGAAGTTTTGCAGGCTCGTGATGGCTTTCTGTGGCCTAGATAGGCGATGGTCCTGGTTCGAATGCATATGGTGCGATTGTGTCGGTCCCAACAAGGATAAATACGACAGCATTGAACCAGGTCAACGGCTGTTCTGGTTTTTCTTGGAGCACGGAGCCTATGTAGCTAAGTGGAGGGAGTGCTGCGATCCGTCAGAGAGCTATCAACCGGTGGCAACTTCTTAAATTGCAGCCGTCGGTTAACATATTAGTTAGTTTCAGAGGGCAAAATTCACAGACTAGGCATACACTATGGAATACCTAGTTAGGCTGCACCGTTTCCCTCACCTTGCCAGTTGATCGTGGAGGGTGCAATCCCGAGGGTGCAATAGCACGCGCAATGCACGGTGCGGCACTTCCGTGATATTGTGCAATGAAGGCACCTGCCTGTACACACGTATTAATCCAAAGCACACAACTCCCTTGCCATGATCCTAACTACCTCACATCCCAGTCCGACCTTGTCGGAGCACGACAAGTGTATTAACTGTTGCCGCCGCCATGTTAACTTGGAGGAAGTGCAAAAGAAAACCCTTCGGTACAGCGTCAGAAAGAAGTATTGCAATGTGGACTACCGGAATTTGCCCTTTACGTTTTACCTATGTTCCATGTGCTCCGCGTATTTGAAACCCGGCTGTAAGACCTCGTTTTGGCCTGCATTGGTGTGGTCTTTTCTTCATCCCCTACAGATGAATGAAACAAACCGAAAGCACGAAGTGCCTCTGCTGGAAAAGTGGAAGCTAATACCAATGAAATGGAGGGGATGGTGGTGGGAGAATTTTCTCGGGGAGGTTTCCATCGACAACCCTCCTGCTGAGGTAGAAGACGCTTCGGAAGCACGAGCTACTTTCTTGTCTGCCATCGCTGATCTACGTTTTGATAAACTCGAGGCACAAATGAATCTTCATTTGGGCTTTCCGTCAGTTCGCTGCCCCTACGGCGATGCCGTGTTTCTACACGAAACGTGCTTATTACCATACGACGACATCTTAGCTTCGCAAGGCAACTATTGTTTCAAGACTACTTCTCGGGGTAACAGCGGTAGAAGCTGGGTGGACTCTTGTCGGCCAGATTTTCCTTCTTCTTCCTTTATACTATTGAATCCGGCCTTCGAATGTTCACCGAAAGTCGTTGCTAACAGCAGTGGTGTGTACGTCCTCTGTTGCGAACAACATGCCAAGACGACAAACGTGCGCTATGTTCATGTTCCCGTGAACCCAACTGGCAGTTTATCGTCCCGTAATGCTAATCAATTTTCTCCTCTACAAGCAAGATCTCGGGTCATACGAACAGGCAGACGGAATGCGTACTCGGATACATTTGAGACAGTTCGAATGCAGGGGGGTTTCGACGGCATCGACTCCTGCTACGTTACTACTCATGGGAGATACGTCGATATAGACAACTTGACAGCGAAAAGAGATGCCTTGTCGATCAGTGGAAGACCTGATATCAGACACCACGTTTTGTCGTTGTGTTCCAACAGTGATCCTATGAATCGTCTTCCAAAGGACTGTGTCCTTCAAAAAATTCAAGGTGCAGAAGAAACATATCCCGATGTTGGGGCTTTTGCTGCAAAGGAGTTAAGTGGAGCCACTTACGTAGGCTTAGAGGATGCAGTCGCATTACAGGAAGAGGTGTACAACGAGCATCCCCTTACTCTTGATAAGTACACCTTCGACGGTGCCGGCTCTATAGTGTCGATCCACCAAGTTTCTTTTGTTCCTCCTTGGCCTTTTAAGTATGTTCGCATTCATCCCTATGATTCCTACGGAGAGCGATTCTGCGACGTACGACGAGTTGATCATCACAGTTTTTACCTATGGACTTTAACAGCAGCCGTGATGTGCGTGGACGAGCTGATACCTATTCTTACTGCTGCTTTAAAAACCATGACTGACCCTAAAGGGTACCTTCTGTCTTTGGTTTGGAGTGAGATCAAGACCAAGGGGGCATGTTCTAAACAGACAGAGTATAATCTCTCCGGGTTGAACCCCGCCGCCATCCTCCAAAAGGTGTTACCAGGTTCTCCACCTATTTTCCACTGGCCGACTGAGCACATAGACCACTTCACGGATGAGCCATGGTGCCCTGAAGCTTGTCTCAGCGAGGTAGCCATATTGCGGTACACTCGTCCTGGAACTAGTTTTTCATTCCAGCCGGAGCACCAGGGAAGCAATCCGGATTGGATCCCAGTGCTGGTTGTAGCAAGGAGGCCACCTCTAGGTACTGGAGCCAAAAAGAATAGCCTAGACTGGGAGGGCATAATATATGCACGTCATGGGGGTCAGAAGCATTCCGACTGGTGGGTTCAATCCTCTTCTGGTGCTCATTTTGCACGTACCCCTAGAGGCTGTTCCTGGACAATGCAAGATGTCTTTCTGATTGTATACAAGAAGTTTCTCCCCGTTTCTGTTGCAACTCTTATGTATAGATATCTTTCGTGCTTGGAGGACAGACAAGGGTATACTGCAAAGACCATGCCTGTCCCCTCGTGATGCTGCCCAATCCTCTCGATATTATCCCCTCTTCCTGCTGCTGCGATAAACGTTGCTTGAATTTGGGACAGAGAAACTGGGGTTTTGCTACCGATCTTTGCAAAGAAGTTATATATTATGCTTGTCCTCAACCCAACTGCAGCATTGGGGCCTGCAGGAATCATCTGGCACTTTTCCTTGATGGGTCGGTCCAGTGCTCAACATTCCTTTTGGGCCACAACACTTGTCAGGAAGATGTTGAGCTCTTCCGGACACGGGTCCCAGTGTACCAACTAGACGCCACTCACGACCGGGCCGCCGACGAGGATGGTATTATTATGGACCCACCTTATTATAGCCAGCCAAGGGAAGCGGAGCCAGAGAATGCGGCTGGCAACGAAAGAGCTCCTTGTCTACCATGGGACCGGGAGGAAGATTTAGACTGGGGAGATGACCTACTGAACAACCTTGGCCCATATGAGAACTTCGATACTCCTGACGATTTAATCGATCAGACAACTGAGCCTCTTGAAGAAGAGAAATGGAACCTGGGCATTGGACCTGATGGTCGACTTCAATACACTAGTCCAATGAACATCGATCCTACTAACCCTGACTATCCTTTCGCCATGTCGGCGGTTGAGCAAAACCGGCCTCTAGAAGCAAAATTGGACATGGCCACCGGAGAGCCTGTTTCGGTCCCAATGCACATCATGCTGAACCGACAAGGTCACTTGCTCGTCAGGAAGAATTCGAAGCTTCGAATGCGGCGATCCCATGCAAGTTTCTTCCAAAAGATGATTGCCAAGTCTGCAAAAACTTCGGTTCCTTTGGTATACGCCGAGGCAGCTCTCTTCTCCGATATCTTCTATTATTCGACCAATGAAGGGGCAGTACTTGGAGCCCTTCCTACAGCCTTCTGGAACGACAAAGTAACGTTAGCAAAGTATGGAGTCGCCTCTATGCGTGGTCATGCCTGGACTCGTGTTCAAGATCCTACACTACTGACATCCACCAACAACACGTATCAGTTTATGCAATTGGATGTTTTGACCAACGTTGCCATGCGCGGCAACGATTCACGGCTAGTGCTACATAGAGGCTTTGCGGAGAAGCAATCCCCCACGGAAGGTGTAGCTTTCCGCAACCGAGAGGAAAACGATAACGAAGAACTATACGAGGATGATGTGGAAAACTTTTCTAACATTCACAAGTTGATACGCCTCTTTGAGAAGTCTCCCCCCGACTATTTTTACACTCAGACCGCCAACCACAGCACAGCTGCGGGAGTCAAGGTTCTTCGAGATTGGATTACAAGTCCAGACGCGATTCTCCTTTTAATGTCTCGGTTCTCGCTTTCCCCTGAGGACGCTTCTTCTGTCTTACGTCAAGCTTCAGCTATATACATAGAAAGATCATGGACTGCTTTCATTGATCTATGGATGAAATATATCATCCACAGTCCGGAAGAGCCTCTTGGTGGCATTCAGTGGGCATGGTACCGGATGGAATTCCAAGATGACAAGGGTAATGTGTATCACATCCATGCAATGCTGAAAACAGTGTATGACACGACAACTCCAGAAGGCATGGCGAAAGTTCTGGACAAGATTCATGGATGTAAGGCCGACCTTGCCACATACGCAAGGCGCAACAACCACATCGACCTAAATCAACCGGGCCATCTTTCTTGCCTAAAAGAACTCCTTGAGTGGGCAGAGCGTTATCTGAGTCACAAGTGCAACCCACGTTGCCAAGTACCAAAAATGGACGAGTACGGCAACACTGTTTTTGTCTGCAAGCGCAACAACAATTTTTTTGCCACTAAGACCCCAGGCCAACACACCATACAGGTAATAGATGTGCCTCACTCCCAGTCGGCACTGGACATCCTGCTGGAACTTGGATATGCAACGGAAGACATTCTCAAGGGGACAGTGAAGGTTACCGATCCGTGTCTCCTCGTCAAAAAGCACGTACCGAGGTGTGCTCTGGCAGACGCCGCAATGTCTCCCACCAACGCGAATCTATTTATGAAATTTCCCTCCTCTCAGAACCTCCAGAATGCTCAGGGGTCGTGCCGTCCTTGTATTTGGTTAGTTACGTTGCCGGTGTTGACAGAGGCTCTATTGTCCTCTTCCGACCCCCTACCAAAGACGACCCGAATACCATTCGGGCAGAACATCACCACCTCGGCAATACTAAGATCAACAGTGTTCGGAAGACTGCTACTCAGTTTAGAGCTTCCAAAAGGGATGAGGGTCTTCCGGCCGGTAGACCAGTGACTTTGATGGAATGTCTATCTGTTATACAAGCAAGGAGTCTGGTTGCTTCTACCGTCGAGTTTATCAAAATTCCTACGTGCCCTAGGGAGTATCGTTCGGCCGCCTTTACGGGGTATATGGCAATGGGGCCATCCAGGAGGCAAGATATCATAGCGGTGAAAGCAGTGATAGGTCAGACGGTGCGAAGATCCAAGAACTTCCCCGACGATAGGCTATTCTCTACTCACCAGATGGAAGTCATCCGTGATGAACTAGACTCTCCACTGAACACCGATTTCATAACAATCTTCTCAATGAGACCACCCGAGCTTCGCTTCGTCGACAACCCGGCGGAATATATGCAATGGTTCATTCGATCTCCCGTGTGCCCACTCTTCCACGCGGAGAAAGCCCATACCTATCTTACCGCCAACTTGCACCTGGACGTCTTTCAGAGCAAATGGCTGGACGGATTCAATTACCAAGTCCGAATCCGCGATGGTGAACTGCAACACGTTTGTAAATTTGCAGAAGAGAGGACATTAAACGTGGATCCTTCTGCTGGCTACAGACAACCCAGTGCCGAACTCATGGAGCTGCTTTCTTTCTTAAACAGCCCAACCACCACCTTTGCAACTCCGCAAGTTGAACTCTCCCCCCCCAACGCCATTCTTGCTATGCAGAATTATCTAGCTCCACGCCGGACCTATTCCAACGTCCCACCCGTCGTTTGGTGGTCTCCTGTCAACCCTCGAAGAAAAGTACCTTTTCTAATCCATCTCTTGTTGTTGTACGGTCGATTCGAGACTGAATACGAGCTGATGCTTGGCAGTACCCTCCGAGAAGCTTTCATTAGAGGTGGATTGTTGATTCCTGAAAGGATGGAGTTCTCTTTTTAGCGACTTCTCAAGGTGTACATAGAACGAGAACTCCGTGTTTCACCGAGCAGTATGTTTCAAATTGATCGTGCTCTTGTTCAAGCGTATGGCCATCTTCGCGAATTATGGGGTTTCTCCGACGCCGTACCCTGCCATCTTGAAACCCCACCAGTCTTAGCTTCCGCTATGACTCAAGCAGTTGATGCTGAAGTAGAGAAACATCTCGACGAGGCCCGCTCCCACATGGTCGATGCAATATATACTGAGCTATCTCACTGTGGTGACCTCGTAGAACGTGGGCTTTTACCTCCCAAAGCGGCCAATGGTGTGTCTACCAGTTTCATCGCCGACAGGGCAAAAAAACTAGGTGGCATACACCTCCATGCCCTGCTAGGGCTTAAAGGACGAGATGATTCAATTTCTCCCGGACGCATGGCTGAACTCGCCATCCAAGGACTCTACCGTCAGCCTCACAAAATTGAGCTCATCAGACGTCTAGACTTCATTTTCATTGATGAGTGGGGGATGATGAGTGCCGAATTGATGGCAGTGCTGGATATTTGCTTTCGCTACATACGTGGCGAATCATCTTTGTTCTGTGGTGGGGTTTTAATATTCGGTACGATGGATCATTTGCAATTGATGCCCTTCAAAGGAACACCAGGAATGCTATCAATGTTTTCAGTATCCGAACTATCTTTTTGTCGGCTTAAGGAATCCGTTAGGGCGGCCGACGATGCCACCTTGCGACGCATTACGGACCTCACGAGATTGCCCAATTGGGAAGATGCAGACAAAGCTGAATTCAAGCAACTACTTTCAGAACATTGTACCTTTATTGAGAGTTTCGAAGACGACAGCATCCCCAGCGATGCTGTTTTCCTCTTCGGACGAAAAGAACCATGCTATGTAGCAGAAGCGCTGGTTCTTGATAAAATGCGGAGATTCTACGGTAATGCTTGTGTCTCTTCCCCATGCCATGATGAAGAATCTACTACAGCTGGTAACTGGGGACCTGCTTCCTCCGTCACATCCAAGTCACTTGATAGAAGAGTCAAGCAACGATCATTGCTCCTGTTCTACCCCAACGCACGGTACGAGTTTACTCATGTAAGCAAAGGTCATTTCAACCAGGGTCAGCTGGCAATTATGTTACAGGATCAGGTCCCTACTGAGACGGAAGTATCCGTTTCCAAACCGGTTTACGTCTGGAAAGCCCCAAGTGGCGTGAAACAATTTCCTTCGGAGGAAGATTGTAACCCCACCTGGCTGATGGATAATGGTTGGAGTATTGTGTCTGTGCCCTCTACCACTACACAACCCCAACGGCTAAGAGGACGCCACCATGCCAGAAGAACCCAATATGGGTTACGCCCAAGAGTGGCTAGTACCATACATGCTGCCATGGGGTCTACCCTTCCTAGTATCGTCACTGCAGTAACCTCAGAGGGAACTTCCCATCGTGGTCTTGATTTCGGCTTGTGGACAGCAGCACTAGTGGTCGTGCTACTCAGCCGAACCCGCCGAGCAAATCAAATGTTCTTTGTGGGAGACAAGGATGCTACAATAGTCCATCTCCTTGATGTATTGATTACCAAGAACAATCGGTTCCTCGGAATAATTACGGATCTTCTTGACAGACTGTGCCTGGTCGTTCCCATGACTGCCGAGGGCATTTCACAGACAAGACCTGACGGAATTTACGATATTTTCGACGAACAACATCCCTTACAACCGCTTCTTCCCCATCCTACCGTATTCCAGCCAAAGGACTCTGTTGTGGCAAATATCATTGCTGTTTACCATATTATCAGCCTACAGGACCTTCACTTCAACTACCTCGGTGCAACCGTCAGCTTACGACGTCGACTCAACGAACACAATTCTCTACAAGGATCAACACAGACCAAGAACCCAGCTCTTCTTCCCTATGCTCTATTTGCTTATGTTGCCGGATTTGCCTCCTTCAAGGAAGCCCAGCATTTCGAACACGTCTGGAGGGAACAGTGTAGGCAAAGAATGGAAAACAGAACCTCCAGTGATCCTTCTGCTGCCTTCATATCCAAGATAGGATGAGGACTCGTAGCGCAAGAAAACCTTCTTTTACCTCCAGGCACTACTCCATTGCGCATAATCCAGTGTGGTAACCTTGTTATCCAAAGATAACACTAAGACTAAGTTGAAAATATACACCCGCCTACATTCAATTTTTCTTCAACCATTGTACTTAAAAATGTATCTTCGACCCCCCAATCTCTAAATTGGGTAACCAATGTTGGCGGCAAGCTCCCCCTTCCGCCGGAAGGGGGAGACTTGTCTGCCGTTCAATAAACTCACGGCAACGACCCCAGCTTTTGTCATATTGCGACATTCATTTCCGCTTCATTTTCCACCCTGATTCCTTTCAATAACCTTGCCATAACCCATCTTCCTTGCAACCGGCCCATACGGCGGACTAAAAGGAACATCTCTGGCATTCCCTTCTGTCTGTGCGAAGTTGCTGTCTGGCTTCATTGGTAGGAGAACTGACATCAGACGTGGGATATCTTCATCCAAGATGTCGTGATGATCCCATGGATCTTTCTTCCCAAAGCTTTGGTTGAAGTCGTTCGGAACGTCATAATACTGGACAAAATCTCCGATCGGGTTTCGACGAGAGAAGTCGTTCATAAACTATTGCTTGCTGAGTTAGTCGTGATAATTCATCATTGCGTCAGTGCTAATACCTTGTGCTCACCTCTCGCAGCATCAAAAGTACCTCTTTCTGTTCTGCTTCCAGTACTTCCCTGTCTTTTCTTTTCATCCTGGCTTTATGAGCGTTTTCAAGCTGGCTCCACGTCTCTCTCCTGCAGCAGCTGGCATATTTAGGGCGTCACCGCCATACCCCTTATGGGGGTGGGTGCTAAGCTGCTACCAAACTGACCCTTCATTTTTTCGGAGTTACCCCGCTACCCCAAACACTTCTTCCGAAGACTCACCTTCATCTAGCCCTACTACATCCGAGTCTTCATATCTGACTACTACTCACACTATCTTCTTGTTTCACAATTTCTCCAGGTCCCACCATACAAGCAGTATCCCTTACTAGTTTCTTTCTTCTTCTCTTTCCCCTCATGATGGTGGATCCAAACGATGATAATGTTGTTCAAGTAGAACCTCCACCACCCCCTGTCCCGTTGGCGGTAAGAGCACGAACTGCCTTCTACACCGACCTCCTTGATGACCATATTGTCAAAAGAAGGTACAAGGACAACGCTTGGCTAGTCGACATGATGTTCCTTACTGATCTAATGAATGCTACCGAACTACAAGACACTGCTATCTTTGGGTTCGTTCTAGATGTGCGTTCTCCTAACGCAGGACCCGACACCTCAGTGAAGGTACGACAAGGCAGCTACCTTAGTGGTACCGGACAAGGGGGACAAAACAAGAGAAGCAAGATTCTTGCTCCCACTTATAACAAGTACATCGTGGTAGCCGATCTTATGAACCCGCCCAAAGTTGCTGTGCTCATTCCTCGCACTATATCTCAGTCTGTGGACATTCTAGTAAAACTCACCGAACACAAGGGCATCGTAGGGGAAGCCTTTTATATCTACGAGCCCAGCATCACTACCACCACCATGGGGAAAGCTCTTACTCCCATTCTCAACACGGACGATTCACCTCATGCGATGATTCCACTTCGAGGTCTGACTCCTGTCCCCTATCTCCAGTCAACAGAGTCCACTATGGCACTCCCCAGCCGTCCTGGGGAAACCAATTACTTTGTGCTCACTAACAAGCAATGCTCCGTTTGTCGGTTTACCTTGTCTACTGACGTCTCTTGCGTTGGTACCGAGTGTGACCGGCAGAAAGGAAAAGTGGGGTGCACCTGCCTTCATGCAACCGGAAACACTGCCCATGTCTACGAGTTTGATGTAACCTTTCACAACTTTCAGTCCACTGATGTTAGCTTTCTTGGACGCAAAGACGTCTTCCTTGTTCCCAAGTTCAAATCGTTAAAAGCAACTAAGCTGTTCTTCTACAATTTCAACCGGTTCTGTGACACCACCACAGTATCGGAACAAGAAGACATGATTCAGGCTATCCGACAAAAGGTCAACGACATTATCACCTTTGTCAATGGCCATGGGGGCTGGACGACTGTTGGTTGGTTCATGCTTGGCCAGATCTCAGACGCTTCCGAAGACACCACCGACAAGATTGACAACCCCACCGTAACCCCTCATCTTACATATTTACATCCCTCAGATGAAGCTCTAGTCCAATCCGATGACTTCAAACAACTTCAAATCAGGTTCCCTTCCACCATCGATCTTACTGGCGGCACAAATGCCCCAAGTACTAATGCTGCCAGACGCCAGCCTCCCAACCCTCATTCCGACGTCAGCAATACGAAACCTGCCCCAGTTACTCCTCCAGTCCGCAACGGTTCTTCCCGCCGCCGTTGAATCTGTGCTTCCCATCAAATTGGGATTCCATCATCAGCATGCATGAGATACACCATATTATAGCTTTTCTTTATCCTGTCCATCATTGACTCCGTATACTATTCTCCTCTTTATTCCATGACGCATCTTCAATACCCCCAGCTATACCACTTCTCCCCTGAAGCACCAGATTTCTCCACCAATACTCTATTTTATTTCAACTCTAATTCAGCTTTACGTTTCCTCCCTTTACAACCACCTTTAGGCACCTTAACAAGCCGTTCCACCACTTCCTCTTCCGTAAGCAAACTCCTTTTCCCATCCATGTATTCGATCGTAAATGTCCCGATCATTTTACCAAACTCTACTACCGTGCCCATCCTTGCTACCTTGTCCAATCCACATTCCTTCTCTGGATCATACACAATGCAATCCAAGAGACCATAATTCAACATCATGCGATTGTCTCTATAGACACTGGAATGTCTTCTTTCCTTACCATTCCCATGCACAACGACCACAACCTCCACATCTGGTAGTATTCGAATCATTGCCCTTATAACACCGTCTACCATCACAGCATTAGCTGCACCTCCTGAGTCCTCTTTATCCACTCTTGTTGCCCACTCGCCTCCAATAGCAAGATTATGCTGAGTTGGAAGGATCCTGCTTAAATCAATAGCACTGGTGTTTTCTTCCTTGACCACTGCAGTTATAACCGAACCTTTTTCGAACCTAGTGCTTGCAAAGAGTCCATATCGTGCTTTCTCTTGGCACCATCTTACCCGAAAGAGTTGCTTCCACCTTGACCCTTTCAGTACCTGAAATTCCCAATCCACCTTCTTCTCCACGATTGCATTCTCTTCCTCTCCAACATCGTGACTCACTCTCCATTTTGACAACTGGTATCCTTCATCATCGTCTCTAGTCAGTAGATACTCGTTCAACCACTCCACGCGTATACTGCGAATGCAATCTTCCTTGCGCGACACGTCCATATTTTACTCCTGCACTCCTCTGCTGCATTCGAATATTGCAAATTCCCACTGCATTTCTGGTGTAACCTCGCACTCATGATGCTCTCTACGTGTCGAATCTACGCACACTTATTCCCATGACCCACCTTCCCACCATTCTCTCCAATGAACCTAGGGCGTGCGTCCTTCAACCCACCTCTCTGGCTTCCCTTCCCCTTCATGTACACGACGTCGCCCACCATCCATTTTCTCCCCCTCCCTTCCCACCCCCTTGCCTCTTCAATCTACTTTCTCTTCAGCCTCCCCAATTTTCCATCCACGTACTAACTTCTCTACCTATCTTCTTCCTCATTCCCCATCTACCCTCAATACCCTTTTTTTCCATGTCCGCCCTCCTTATTCCATGTTCTTCCTTATATATTCCTTATTTCGCAGCCCCATCCCCCAATATACTTTTTCCAAAGTTCTTCAGCCACTCTTAACCTTCCTCCCTCTATCCTTCGCTTCCTTCACTTCCCTCTTGCCGTCTACATCCCGTCCTGGCACTTACCTTTTTCTGATAATCTTATCCTTCTTCATCCAATTCAATCCTCCCCCTCTTTCTCTTTCGCGTACTTTGCAGTCCCCTCTTCCGCTCCCCTTTTTCCTCCTTAAACTCGGTTGCTCTTCCCGTCCTAATTCCCTCCCCCCCCTCCCCCCTCCTCCCCCTCGTATATCACGCCTCCTCGATCCGAAGATTTTTCTTCTGGTGCTGTTGTTGAAACCACAAATCCCAACATTGCTTGCAGTTGATGCCAGGCGTCAGCGTTGTAAATTTGGACATCGGTACCCTTTGGCTTTGGAACTCGTTGCACAAGTTCCGCCAACTGCTAGTAACCGCGAAGTGAACGGACGGCGAAGGGACCGGGGAACCCGGATCAAATTTCGAACTACCCCATCTACCGCCCTACTAAAAGGAAGAAAGGACGAGGTAGGAGAAGACGATACTACGTGTTGAACGACAGCAACCATAAACTTTTTCTTCTTGCTATCGATAGCAAGAACTGGGAAGAGAAGCTTGATTCCAAGCTGACACTAGCAGACAATAGTTTACGATTGATTAACTGTGATAATGGTCCGTTTTGCCGAAGCCGCTGCCTCGCTAGTCGAGGCTCCGACCACTTACCATTCTCTTTACGAAGGCGTCGACTGGCGCGACGCTCGTTTCGGGGATCAAGGTGGTGTGTACCAACTCTTCAGCACCACTGACGAAACTACTTGGAAATCCGGAGCCGCGCTCTACGACAAAGTGAAACGCACTTGGGATGAGATGCCCCACGTTTACGTTTCTGTCTCGAAGGACGTGGCGCCGGTGATCTTCTACCATCGTGCCATGGTGTTCCCCCAAGCTATGGGAACCCCTAACTCACGCGAATGGCATGACAAGGTCGTGATGTTCAAGATGGACGTCATCGGCGCTCAAGTGCCCCCGGCTGTGTACTTGCCAGCCAAGTTGTTCGATGTGCTGGGCGGCGACGTGAAGGTTCATCCGTGGGCAAACTATGTGTTGCACTACACGGAGAACGATGGCGCTGACGTCCCGCTCGAAGCCGTACCAAACGACGCTCCCGAAAGTGTCTTCGATACGTTGAGGACTCGCCACGGGATGTACCTGCCTCCTCAGGTCGCTTCCCATCTGTGCCAGTCTGAGCTTAAAGTGGGTCAGCTGATCGTCCAGCTAGACTCCTACCTTCAGACTCTGACGCCCGAACAGCGCAGTGTCTTCTCTCCCATCCAGGATTGGTTGCGTGTCGTTGGCACTGCCGGAGGCCGCGTCAGAGTAGAACGCTCTACGCCGCCGTCGGCTGTGAACATGGACGCCGAGTTGATGAACCGCTTGGTCACCATCGTTAACTCGGACTTGCCCGCATGGAACCGACCGGCGGTCGCGCCCGCGCCCAGTACTGCCGAACGTAGCCCCGCTGCTGGAAATGACACCAGCGTCGAAATGCTTCGTATCTGGGCGGAGATCATGGCCGCACAGCAACCCCAAGGACGAGCCGACGAAGGTGACGTCGCGAAGAAACCCAGCAGCAAGTGGAAGATCACCTTGGCTACTCTGCTTAGCCTTACCCGTTGTGAAACGGAAGAACAGCTGCCCAGCCTCTACGGGGCAATGGCGAATGCCGGAAAGAGCGAGAGACTTGCCGTTCTCCAAGCTCTCTTCGACACTACAGCCAACGAGTTGCACTATGAGACCCCTCTCGCCACCACCGAGATCTGGGGAGCTCTCGAACGTCTGGAGTTCCGTGCACCCACGGATTACGTGCCAGAGCGTGGCATAAACCCTTTCCTGGTCCTTGCGGGAAACGAACGTGGCACCCAAGCGCGCCGTCTACTGGAAGAACAGCAGATGTTGCTGGAAGGTGGCTCGAACGCGGCGCAACTCAGCGACGTTAGGGAACTACAGAGGGCGAAGGCCATCTTGTTCCCGACAAGCGAGAGAGCCACACGCAAGACCTTGGAAACCTTCGCTGTGTTGCTGGCTGTGGTAGCAGGGCGAAACTCCACCATCTTCCAAACCTTCAATCGAGAGATTGTGGAAGGCTGGAGAGGAGTGGAAAATCGCCTAGGAGACCTGGATGGGGACCACGGCGGGAGAGGCCTGATCTACATCAAGTATCTCTGCGCCATTCGCAGCGAACTCCAAGACTACTGGGAGCGTTGCGTAGCCACCCCTCGGGGCCACATCGACGTGCCCAGATTTTTTGATCTGCAAAGCAACGTACGTCGCCTCGCATGGATGCCACCCACGTTGCCCCTCGCCTACCGTCCAGCGGGCCTGGGCCAGGCCTCTGGCCAGGCCAGTCCCGGAACCGGACGCGCCACTGGGACCCGGTCCAATCCGGTATCGGTGGCGACCTCGCCGGCCAACAGCGTGATCTCAATCGCCGGTTCGCCGGACAATCAAACGCAGGCCAAGAATGACGCCGTGGACGCGGAGCTAAAGGCCCTTGGAGACACCTTTGGAACCATCAAGAAGTTCCTCCGCGCCATCGCGCTGCAGTAGGCACGATAATGCCTGAAATGGCGTGACAGGACTAACAGGACTAATGTAGACTAACAGGACTAGCTATAACGCATAGCATATAACCTAACATACGTACGTACAAATATATACTGCCGACGGACGGACACAGAGGCCATGTGACGTCGTCGAGCATGCCGGATGGCGCGCTTGCGCACAGAAAGTGCGACACACACATATGGTCGGAGCGAGGCGACGACGATGTCTATCTTGATGCTAGTCTTGACGCTAGGCGTCAGGACCTAGGGTCATGCTAGAGGTGCTAGAAGGTCATAGGATGCTAGGCGTCACTAACTAGAGCAGTCACAAAGAAACACAACACTGCTAGTTAGGGACGGGCATGTCTTACCTTCTTGACAACTATCTTGTCTACTAAGATATATAGTCGTGATCACGATCAGATGGGAAGATGGAGTCGATGCAACGATAGATCTACTTTTAAAATAGTCTCACAATTTCCAAAAACAATCTGCTGCAGTTTCTAGCCTAGTGCACTTTGATCAAAGACTTGTCAGTCTAGAGGATAAGTATCATGCGTCTCGCTTTCAACTCGTTCGTTGCCGCTCGTGGCGTCATCCCGTTGTACCCGCCTTGCAAGTGGAAAACTGGCTCGACGGGCTCGTCTGACGGCGCCGGCGACGCCGACGAGGATGGCTTTCGTTCGGTGAAACTCGAGCTTCGTTCCGTTCCTGGGGATGCGACCTCCCCAAAATACTCCGAAAAGTTCTATGTGTTTGAATCGGGAACCCCCGAACAGTGGTGTCGCTGGAATGACGATCTCGTTAAGGTTTGGACTTGTTTGAGCCTCACCAATGGCCCCGATCGTCGCGCTATGACTCTTACGCTTCTCGCGGGTTCGGCGAAGGACACGTTTGAGGAGTATTTCGCTCGTCCCAGCGTCACTGCGACTGTCGATCATGTGTCTCGTGCGTTGCGTTACGTCGCAGCTCGGTTCTTCCCTGATTATGCCGCCCAGAATCAGACGTCGTACCTCCGCTACGAGGGTCGTAAGCCTGCAAAGATGTCTGCTCGCGGATTGGCTACTCGCTTGCGCCAGGTCAATAAGTGGTTCGATTACTTCCCCAACGATGGTGGCAATCGTACTGACGTGGTTGAACGCCTGAACGAGACCGAACTGCCCCTGATCTACGAGCGCATGTTGCCTGCCGCGTGGCTGAGTGTTAAGGAGTTGATGTTCCACGATTATCGCCAGAACCGCTTCAACTTCGAGAAGCAGATTGATTATGCGGAGCAACTTGAAGTGTACGAGATGCGTCACGGTGTCACCGGACTGCTTGCCTTTGGCTCGAGCAAAGCCAACAAAGGGCGTAAACCCGGGGAAGCTGGCGTCGCCAGTGGAACCAATGCAGGACCCGAATTGGGAACCCTGAACCGCGGTCGGAAGACGAACCGTGACTCCCCTTCTAAGAAGGGCAATAATGGTAACAACTCAAAGAACTGCCGCTTGCACGGAGAAGGCTGTGGACACAGCGACTCTGAGTGCAAGGTCTGGCTCAATCATGCGTCTAAGGTCGCTGCGGTCCGTAAGGCCCAGCACCCCAGTACGCTCAAGAAGGCGCCCCACAAAGGGCGCACAACTCACAACAAGACTTGGCGTCGCGGAGAATCCAATGGCGCGAACCGCGGAGAACGCACTTACACTTCCAAGGAGGTCCTGGCCATGGTTAAGGCCGCGCGTGCCAGCGTGGAAAAGAAGGCCAAGGAAGACTCCGACGAGGAGATGGAACTTAACAACATTGAAGAAGACGAGGATGGAATCTTCGAAGAATTAAGCCCCGAAGATGAGGCTCAGCTTGAGGCCTTCATCAACGAGAACACCAATGAATGATCACACTACATATGTAATAGCGACTTAATTAATAGGAAACGAATAGCCGCACAATGCCCCGCCGAATGTCACATTCTCTCTAGCCTACATAGGCCCAAGAAGCGACAGAAAACGCAGCGTTCGCCAGAGGTGCTAATCCTGGTCCCGTCTACAGTACCAGGAGGCGCGCCAATGGTGTTACGTGGGCTTGTTGACAGTGGCTGCACAGGAACCATCATCCTAAATGACTTCACAGCTCGGCGCAAAACCTGGAAGGATCGCACCGGACAGTGGACGACGAAGGGTGGTACATTCTGCACCACGAAGAAGGCAAAGATACCACTGATATTCGCAGACTTCACAAGACAGAAGCAAATAGAATGGGAGTGCCACGTGGACACCCAGTCTAAGTCCAAACGAGAGAACTACGATATTATACTCGGTAAGGACATACAACAATACATGGGCTTAGATATACTAAATAGTAGCCTCACCCTCAAATGGGATGGAATAGAAGTACCCATGCGAGAGTTCGGAGCGCTACGCGACCGTAGCAGGGCTATGGAAGTATACAACCTCTCACAAGAGGCGGAGTCTACCGCCGAATTAGCCAAGCGCACCACCGAGATTTTAGACGCACACTATGAAAAAGCTAACCTAGAACAACTGTGCAAGGAGCAGTCGCACTTGTCAGAGACAGAACAAGGCGACTTGCTCCGACTACTTCGCAAATATGAAACACTATTTGACGGTACACTCGGCGAGTGGAAGGGAACCGATATTGAGTTAGAACTAAAAGATGATGCAAAGCCATATCATGCACGTCCTTTCCCCATACCGCAAGTACACGAAGGCGCTATGCGACGCGAAGTCGAACGACTCTGCGCGTTAGGCGTCTTGGAAGAAGATAATGATAGTGAATGGGGGGCACCCTCGTTTATTATCCCCAAAAAGAATGGAACCGTACGATTCATAAGCGACTTCAGAAAGTTAAACACGATGCTAAAGCGTAAGCCGTATCCTATCCCTAAGATTCAGGACATGCTATTGAAGCTGCAAGGCTTCCAATATGCGAGTTCCTTAGATCTGAACATGGGGTACTATACCATACGTTTAAGCCCTGCGGCGTCAAAGCTATGTACTATTGTGCTGCCCTTCGGCAAGTACAAGTATAAACGCTTACCCATGGGAGTGGCTGGTTCGCCAGATATCTTTCAAGCAAAAATGTCCTCCCTGATGGCAGGACTCGAATTCGTGCGAACCTATCTCGATGACGTACTCATAGTCAGTCCAAGTACCTTTAACGATCACCTCACCAAGCTAGAGAAGGCCCTAGCGCGTATAGCCAAAGCTGGGCTCAAGATCAATGCGCAGAAATCCTTCTTTGGGCGTGGCGAGATCGAGTATCTTGGATACTGGGTAACTAGGGAAGGTGTCCAACCTCTCCCCAAAAAGGTTGACAGCATCTTGGCAATGAAAGCGCCGAAGAACAGAAAGGAACTTCGAGGCTTTATTGGTCTTGTCAACTATTACCGCGACATGTGGAGACGTCGTTCACACGTGCTCGCACCATTAACGTCTATGACATCCAAAAACGTCCCTTGGCGATGGGGCGAAGAACAGCAAAAGGCCTTCGATGAGGCGAAACGTATAATTAGTAAGGAAGCTATACTAGCATTCCCAAATTTCTTAAAACGGTTCGTTATCTACACGGACGCTTCTAAGTACCAGCTAGGTGGCGTCATCACGCAGGACGGACGTCCGTTAGCGTTCTACAGCAGGAAACTGACCGACGCGCAGACGCGCTACACGACAACCGAGCGTGAACTGCTCTCAATTGTCGAGACTCTGAAAGAGTTCCGTACTATTCTTCTCGGACAGAAGATAACGATCTATACAGATCACAAGAATTTACTATTTAATGATCTCAAGACGGATCGCGTGTTACGCTGGCGTCTACTAATTGAAGAATATGGTGCCAACATTGAGTACATCAAAGGCGTCAACAACGTCGTCGCTGACGTGCTCAGCCGCTATCCTCGTTCTGATACTCCAGTCGTTCCGGTCAGTGCGCCGACGCGAGAACAAGCGCACGAGCTCTTCGCGGGAGATAGGCTTCCAGCCGACCTCTTCCCTTTGAGCTTTCGCGTCATTGCTGAGTATCAACAACGGGATTTGCAAATGCAACAGCTCACGGAATCTCACCCGGAGGTCACACGGAAGATATTCCGTGGGGGCGAACAGCTGATTTGCTATAAGGATAAGATTTACATTCCGCGCATACTACGGAACCATGTCATCAATTGGTACCACGAATACTTAATGCACCCAGGAGAATTGCGAACGGCAGAAACGATTGCCCAGCATCTCTATTGGCCAGGTATTAAAGCCGACGTTAAGAAAGTAGTTCAACGTTGCGACCCATGTCAAAAGGGTAAAACGAAAAGGCTTAAGTACGGGAAGCTTCCAGAGAAGCTCGCAGAAGCCCAACCATGGGAACATTTGTGTGTCGACACGATTGGACCCTATAAGATCAGACGAAAAGGAAAGAAGCCGCTAGAATTCATGGCACTAACGTTTATTGATCCTGCGACAGGATGGTTCGAGATGACAGAGATCAAGAACAAGCAAGCCGACAACATCGCGAACATGGTAGAGAAGCAATGGCTCTCACGATATCCTTGGCCGGAGCTCATCACATATGATGCAGGCCCCGAGTTCAAGGCCGAATTTCAAGAGTTAATTCAGAAAGAATACGCGATCAAGGCGAAGCCTTCATCGAAGCGAAATCCCCAGTCAAACGCCATTCTCGAGAGAGTACATGGTACTATTGGGAACATGATTCGCACCTTCAACTTCGACAACGTCGATGACGACGAACCGTTCGCCGGACTGGTGAGCGCCGTATGCTTCGGGATTCGGAGTACTTATCACACGACACTCAAGGCGACACCAGGACAATTGGTGTTCGGCCGAGACATGATCTTCCCGATCCAACATCAAGCGGATTGGCAGATGATCGAGGAACAAAAACAGTGACGAATTGCTGAAAACAACAAAAGAGAAAATGAACGACGAGTCGAACACGACTACGCAGTGGGCGACCGCGTGCTGAAGCTAGTAGCTGACCCAAACAAGGTAGAACCCAAACGTGAGGGTCCTTGTACTATTGAACGAGTACATGCGAATGGTACGGTCACACTACGCTTCGGCAATATTATCGAGAGACTTAACATAAGACAGATCGTCCCTTATAAGTCGTAGGATTAACGGCTTCGATCAGGGGGGCGAGTGCAGTAGGCACGATAATGCCTGAAATGGCGTGACAGGACTAACAGGACTAGTGTAGACTAACAGGACTAGCTATAACGCATAGCATATAACCTAACATACGTACGTACAAATATATACTGCCGACGGACGGACACAGAGGCCACGTGACGTCGTCGAGCATGCCGGATGGCGCGCTTGCGCACAGAAAGTGCGACACACACATATGGTCGGAGCGAGGCGACGACGATGTCTATCTTGATGCTAGTCTTGACGCTAGGCGTCAGGACCTAGGGTCATGCTATAGGTGCTAGAAGGTCATAGGATGCTAGGCGTCACTAACTAGAGCAGTCACAAAGAAACACAACACTGCTAGTTAGGGACGGGCATGTCTTACCTTCTTGACAACTATCTTGTCTACTAAGATATATAGTCGTGATCACGATCAGATGGGAAGATGGAGTCGATGCAACGATAGATCTACTTTTAAAATAGTCTCACAATTTCCAAAAACAATCTGCTGCAGTTTCTAGCCTAGTGCAGCGCCAGAAGGTTCGGCCGAGGCGGCGCCACCTCGCCTGTCCAACGGAAAGGTGGCATGCCTCTCCTGGCACGTCAGGGGGCAGTGCTTCACGGGGTGCGGACGCGCAGCCTCTCACGGCCCCCTCAACCCCGCGGACAAGACGACGCTCAAGGATTGGATCGAAGCTGGTTTGGCGCTTCGAGCCACGAGAGAAGGTAGCAGTAGACGAGCTGCTACTACCGGAGGAAGCGCCTGAGAGAGCGGTCGAACGGCGACACCTACGCTTGTAGGAGCCGCCGCTTGCAGACCGCCTCCTCAACATACCAGCGCTAACTCCTCGAATGAAGCTATTATCAGTAGCTATGTTAATGAATTAGGTGAGTATGTTGATCGGGCTACCTGTCTATACACTAAGCATGGCTGGCATCGTACCTGCAACAACATGCGCGGCCGTTCAGACATCCAGAACGACATCGACAAGCTCCCGCACCCCGCAGCTCCGCTGCTCGAACGAGTCCGACGAAACGGAGCGCCCGTCACACTACAGACGGAACCGTGGAGTCGCGACACATTGGACTCCCGCCTTAGCAGGGGGGCCCATCGATCTGCACTAGACCATGCCGACTTTCTAAGAGAGGAATTTACGGATTTCTGCAAGAAAGGCTTCTGGATGATCCTACCATACGATTTGGTAAAGGATGAACCAGGCCTCAGGCTATCGCCCCTGGGAGTAGTGCCCCAACGAGAGAGGAGACCACGCATCATTGTGGACTATAGTTTTTATGGAGTAAACGCCGAGACCGTGCGACAAGCCCCGCAATCAGCCATGCAGTTCGGTAAAGCGCAGGAACGACTCACCGACAATATTGCTTTCTCAAACCCCGCCTTCGGCCCGGTTCTTGGGTACAAGATTGATATCTCCGACGGGTTTTACCGTATTCCGGTGGCTAACACCGGCTCTATCAAACTTGGTGTATTATTGCCCCCGGGCGTAGTTGGCGAAGAACCTATGGTCGCGTTCCCCTTAACATTGCCGATGGGCTGGACTGAATCCCCGCCATGGTTCTGTGCTTTCACAGAAACGGCGTGCGATCTGGCAAATGCAGATTTGCAAATTGGGAAACGCTACCCGCCTCATCGGCTGGAAGGACAAGCGGGAAAGGACGATTTCATTGCAAACGACGAGCTAGGGGATGACGACCAACCTCAGAGGACGGTCACAAGGTCACACAGGCCACTACTTTACAAGCGGCCGCTAGCTACAGTGGACGTCTTTGTCGACGATTTTTGTGGAGTCGGCCAAGACCACCCACGAAACCCGGTTACCAACCAGAGACGAACGGTGCTACACAACATCGACAAAGTCTTCCGTCCAAATGACCAACGGGACCCCGAGTTTCGAAAGGAGCCCATCTCCCAAAGTAAGCTGGATAAGGGAGATGCGGCGGCCCAAAATAAAAAGCGATTCTTGGGATGGGATTTCGGCACGAAATCCAAAACGCTGCACACGGCTAAGCACCGACGAGACAAGGCTCTAGCGGCGATAGAAGAAGCCTTGTCATCCAAAAGAGTCGGGCACACCAAGTGGGACAGCCTAACGGGGCAGCTTCAAAGCCTCGTCGCTGGCATGCCTGGTGCGCTAGGACAATTTTCGCTGTTGCGTGCCGCGAGGCACCAAGGCGACGAAAATAGAGTACGAATGACCGGAGCGGTCCAAGAGCAACTTCGCACTTTCCAGGATCTCCTAAAGGATCCTGAACCTACTCTACTAGAAGAGCTAGTCCCCGGCGTACCACAAGATATTGGAGCCAGCGACGCAGCCAAGAAAGGAATGGGGGGAGTGTGGTTCACAGCGGATGGGCAAGCACTAGTGTGGCGGCAATGTTTTCCATTGTCGATACAAAACAGAATGGTGTCCAGCACGAACCCCCGGGGGTCGGTTTCGATATCCGATCTTGAGACGGCAGCGACCATTGCGCACCAAGCGGTAAGAGCCAACGCGGGCGAAATATACGGCGAAACACTACACAGCCTTGCCGACAACACGAATGCGGTAGTTTGGCGAGTAAAAGGCTCAACTACTATGACTAAGCCGGCCGCCTACCTGCTGAGACAGGCTGCCCTACTGACTCGCCAGCACAGAGCTGTGATCACATGGAATCACATCGCTGGAGAGGACAACAAGATGGCGGACGATGCCAGCCGACTATGGGAGTTGGACGACGCGCAATTTCTAACCTATTTTAACTCTAAATACCCGCAGGCGACCTCCTGGAGACTCTGCCAAGTCCCGAAAGAATGGAACTTGAGGCTGACATCCGCACTATTGCAGCAGAAGTCCAACACGGTGTCACTTCGCGACGTGCCCAGGCACAAAGCACCAACTGGGAGCTATGGACCGAGTTCTGCCACCGCTACCGCCTCAACCCTCTGCTCACCGACAGAGCCCATCCCGATCCTCCAAATCTTCATGCGCCGATACCGCGATGGACGGACAGCACCCTCTGGGCAGCAGGTCCGCGCTCGAACGGCGGAAGACGCCCTACATCAGGTGGCGCAGACGATGGCCGTATTGGGGACCCCCGACCCCCGCAAAGACAGCACCGGACGCATCGACCACCGAATCACCAGGCAGATTGCCGCCTGGAAAAAGCAGGACCCCCCGTCAAAACGAAAGAAACCGATCCCACGCGTCGTGCTTGAAGACTTCACGACGGCCGCCTGGGCCTCTGCAAGACACCACCACCACGTCTGCGCCGACCTCCTGTGGATTGGAGTCTTCTGGCTCCTGCGTCCAAGCGAGTACCTCAGGACTTCGCACAAGGACCAGCGCCCCTTTCGACTCCAAGACGTCAAGTTCAAAATACCCGGCGGACGGACAAAACCCGCAACAACCATCCCGTTGGACGAGCTCGACCAAGCGGAAAAGGCAAACCTCCACTTCGAGCTCCAGAAGAATGGAATCATGGGAGAAGACATCTGGGCCTCACGCACAGAGGATCCCAAGTGCTGCCCAGTCCAAGCCCTGATTCGAAGAGTCAAAGAAATGAGAAATAAAAATGCGGCTGCCGACACGCCGTTGCACCGCTTCTTTGATGCCTCGGGCCGGGCCCGCTCGATCACGGACTCCCAAATAACCGCCTTGCTAAAAATTTATGCACAGGCCCGCCGCCTCGACGTGGAAGTCTCCGTTGGAGCCCTCCGCGCCACCGCTGCCACCGCCCTACTGAATGCCAAAGTTGACGTCACCTTGATCAAACTAGTTGGACGATGGCGCTCTGACGAAGTCATGCGATACTTCCATACGCAAGCAGACACCACGGATCCGCTTGCCCCCGCAATTCTCGCAAACCTCCCTTAACCCCAACCACCACCCTGCCATGGCCTAGATGGAGAAAAAGTTCACTCGAAGGAGTTGATTCGCGCGCGCGCGGAACCCACTTCTAGTAAACACGCCAATTGCCAACAGAGTGACAATAGAAGCGTAGCGGTTCCTAGAGCGAGCTGCCGGAAGAAATGGAGGCGGCTCGCTGCTAGTAACCGCGAAGTGAACGGACGGCGAAGGGACCGGGGAACCCGGATCGAATTTCGAACTACCCCATCTACCGCCCTACTAAAAGGAAGAAAGGACGAGGTAGGAGAAGACGATACTACGTGTTGAACGACAGCAACCATAAACTTTTTCTTCTTGCTATCGATAGCAAGAACTGGGAAGAGAAGCTTGATTCCAAGCTGACACTAGCAGACAATAGTTTACGATTGATTAACCCACCGCGCCCACCCTTTCGAGAAAAAGTTCACTCAAAGGAGTCGATTCGCGCGCGCGCGGAACCCACTTCTAGTAAACACGCCAATTGCCAACAGAGTGACAATAGAAGCGTAGCGGTTCCTAGAGCGAGCTGCCCGAAGAAATGGAGGCGGCTCGCGAGAAGTTGCTAAAGGTAGAATTTTCCATCAACGAATTTAGAAGTTCCGCAGAGTTCCATCTGGTACTTGGATTGCTAGAATTGGATACAATAGTCGTCAACGGCAGATGTATCATGAAGTTACGAGCATCTTTTCCCTTGGCGGCCGTGGCACTGTGTTGAAATCTACGATGACCGGTAGGGCTAATCGTAAAAAGAGCTCAAATAACTTGTGGTTGTGTTGCAGTGTTTTCTGATTCTGAAACTTATGAGCACTTGCAGTGCGTAAACTAAATGTATGCTGTGGAGATAGACAGCTGATGTACTCTGATGTGTATCGTATCGTGCGCCACCTGAGTGCCTTTTCCAGTTCGGATACAGCACGTGGCTGTTCGGGTCATTTCTCCTTGTGCATGCGTCACCATGCCGGTGACGTAGTGAAGAGTGATTCTCGACCACCAGATTTACCGTATTTGAACACTCCCTCTCGAGAATTGACTCAAGCGAGTGTTACCAGCCCATGATGACCTGTCTGTGTTTGACGAAAAGTTCTTCGCTCAATGCCTTGGTCAAGATGTCGGCAGGTTGTTCTTCGGATCGGATATGATGTATCTCGACGTCGCCTCTTTCCACATAGTCGTAGAAGTGAAATAGACGATTGTTGATATGCTTTGTCCTTGGTCTTGCCTTGGGAGTACGGGCGATCTCGATGGCGCCCATGTTGTCTTCGTAGACGTTGCATGTGATGTGTGCCTTGTCGAAGTGCACATTGAATCCTAGTCGTTGCATCTCCCTCAGCAGCTCGATGATAGGTATTGCCTCTCGCAAAGCGTACGAGAGTCCCGTGATTTCCGATTCACAGCTTGACAATGCAATCTCTTGCTGTAGCTGTGACTTCCATGTGACTGGCACACCGGCGTAACAGATGATGTAGCCGTGCCTGGAACGAGCCGTGTCCTTGTCGAATCCGGCCAGTTCCTTGTCCCAATTCCCAGCAAAGTCGGCGTCGACGAACACCTCCAATCCTTTAGTAGGATCAGCTTTGAAGATAATTCCTTTGTCGCGTGTACCGCGCAGATATCTTGTAATCCATCGAATCGCATCGCCGTGTTCTTTCTTTGGGTCGATGGAGAATCGTGCACACTGGTGCACTGCGTATGCGATGTCTGGCCTTGATCCGCGCTCGACGTAGTTGAGCTTGCCAATGACGCTCCTGTAGTTGAATGAGTCGTCATGTGGTGTGGAGCTCAGGTGACGTGACAGTAGTCTGCTGGATGCCATTGGGATGCTCTTTGTTCGCACGTTGTCGTCTTGCATCCGTAGGTCCGATATCACCTGTTCGATGAGTTTTGGCTGAGTCAGGTGTATCGTTCCGTCTTCTTTCCGATCGATGTTGACTCCGAGAAAGTCCGTGAGATCTCCTTCGATGGTGATGTTGAGATTCGCGTCTCTCATTTCCTGTATCGTTCGCTCGATCTCCGCTTGGTCTGGCCCAGCTAGTATCGAATCGTCGGTGTAGAGGACGTATATCATGGTGCCCTTGTAGAAGACGCATTCGTCATGCTTGGACATCACGAAGTGGCAATCGTTGATGAGCCGTTTCCTCAGATACTGATACCAGATTCGTAAGGCACTTTTTCCTCCGTAGAGGTTGCGGTTGACCTTGAGACAGTACTTGCTTGGGTCGTCAACGCCGTCGAGGGTGAATCCCTTCGGTAGCTTCATGTAGAGGTCCCGATCTGCTGGCGCGTGTGGGTACGCGAGCACGTAGTCGAGTTGGACCGTTCGCCAATTGAAGAGTAGAACCAGCGCCAGCAGCAGCCGTATCGATGGCCATCCTGCAACCGGAGCGTACGTCTGATCGTAGTGCTCGCCATGTCGCATTCGTGAGCCGTTGATGTTGCAACGTGCCTTGTACTTCTTGATGACGCCTGTTCTTATGTCGCGCTTGCGGCGCAACTGCCACACTGCAGGTAGCACGGTAGTCCCCTTTGGTATGTCGTTGAGCAGCATAATTGTGTAGACTCCCATGTCGACCTGTTGCTTGATCTCCAATTCCATTGCGTCGCTGAATTGTTCCCAATCGTTCTCCCTCTGAGCCTCGTGAAGATACAGAGTGTCGGGGTCTGCATTGGCTTTGTACGCGTAGAGTGGATTCAGGTCCTCGATGATGGACCCATCGTCGCTTGGGAACATTGCCTGGAAGGAGAATACTTCGCCGGGTACATCACTTTGCATTGTGAGTTCCGTTGTCATTGCTTCTATCAGTCGTTGTACAGGTTGCACGCGTCTCTGCGATCGCCTGGTGGCCGTACCAGATGCCGTTCGCATTCGTGGAGACTGAAGTTGTTGTGTAGATGGCGGCTGTTCGCCATTCCCGGGTGTGTTCCCTTCTGTGACGGTGGGAGAACCGTTGTCCCTGTCTGTCGTCGGGGACATGTCGACTGTGCGTGGTTCAGGTGGTGCCACGTAGGCTCCCTCTGGAACAAAGGTGCCCTCTCTTGTCTGAGAGTTTTGTGTAGTGACCTGTTTTCTTTTCGAAGCTGTGGTTGTCGCATTGCCCTGCTTGGGGTCTGTCACGTTCGCTTGTGACTGCCGAACGAACCCCGCCTTGATTTGCCATAGCGATTGTTGTGTGCTAGCATTCTCCACCGATTGGTAGAGTTGTGCTATGGTGTCAAACATTGTGTCCATCTTGATGTGGAATTGTGGAGACACAAGTCCCGTCCTGATGTCCAGCACCAGCGCAATAGATCGAGAGTGGTGTGGTGATCGTCCCAGATACACGCCAACCCTCGCTCTACTGACCCACTTGTGGAGCGGTTTGTTCTGTTGTAAGTTCCTGTCCAACACGTACACTGGACAACCGAAGTGTTGCCAGCGCTTGGCGTTGGTGGATACCTTCGTACTGTAGAAAAGTTCCGCTGGGGAACGGTACTCAGGTTTGTCGGCCAGATTGGGTGTCGCGTTGTTTGCGTCGTTCGCGATTCGGAGGGCGTATGGCCAGAGGTTCGCTGAGATCTCCTGCGGCCATTGTCGTTTTGCGTAGGTAAGCTGCGTACGCGTCAGCTCTTGCAGTCGTCTGATTCGAGCTTCCGCCTGTCCGTTCTGGTGATGCGCGTTGACTCCCGCGAATGAGAGGCCTTGCTCGCATTTGTGGCAGTCAAGCACCCATTTGTTGGCCTTGAAAATTCCATTGTCGGCATGATAATGTTGGACTCTGAAGCCATTTTGCTGGCACAGACGTTCGAATGCATGCTTGCCTTCGATCGTCTCGTCTGCACTGGCAGTCTTCTGTAAGTAGACATAGCCGAATGATGAGTAACTGTCCACGTAGACAGTTGCATATTGGTATCGCTTCGTCGTCAAGATGCCTGTCATCTGCGCGATGAACCCCGGTGTTGGGGACTTCATTTGGTCGACCGAGACCACTTCACCCGGTTTCGTTGGTACGTAAGCCTCGTCCTTGTTGATTGGTGCCTTCTGCCTCCACTGACGCTTTGTTGCTTTGCCGAACATGCAGGCTGCACATACGGGAACGCGACAATTAGCCAGCCGCTTTGGGATGATGGAGTATCGCGCCATGATTTGAAGTTTCCGAAAGGAGACATGGGCGAAGCGCAGATGGTAAGTTAACAATTCGGTCTCGAGCTTGCGTTCCTGTCTCTCAACCTCTGTTTCATCCACTATCCTCGCAGGATTCGCAGGTGGAGCAGATGTCGAGCCGAGTAAGTCCTCTGTCACGTCGCGTATGTTGTTGTTGTTAACGTTGTCGCTAACATTATCATTGCCTATATTCGAGAAATCCGCAGGATCTTCATCCTCATCGTCCGAGATGACTTGGGCATCGAATGCCAAGACCTCGGCGCCGTCATCGTCGAACCCGGCTTCAGCGCAAAACGCGGCAAACTTGGAGTATCCGGGGGCGGTCCGACACGTCGCCACGTTGGTAACCGGATCAAGTTGGATGGTCTTGGTGAAGTTCTTGGAGCTGAGGATGACGCAATCGTGTGTGGTTGTTGATTGGGCTGGGCCGCGATGTTGTCGCTTCATTTGTTGTGCCCAATGTTGTGGGCTGAAGAGGCGGATTCCGCATCCAGGTACGTAGTAAGAATTGTGCAGAGTGAAGTCGTGCACATCGCCGCCGTCGGCTTCTAACCTTACTTTTGCTGTTCCTGTCGACACATTCGTGGCCTTGGCTCCCATAAACCCGTTGACGATCCGATTAGAAGGCTGTAGTTCACCGGGGAAGTCCTCGATGAACCCCGAAATGTAAGCCGTCGCGCGATTGTCGATCCCGAGGGTTGTCGAGTCTGAATCGAGTACTGCTAACCGTTCTCCTTTGTTCGCCATCGTCTCCATTGCCAACAGGACTTGCCAGACTTGTAGTGTTCGCGGCGCTGCAAAGTTGATGCTGCCGCAGACGTGACATTGTAGCGGCATGTCGTTGCGTCGGTACTTGTTGGCGATGTCCCGTCGTCGTCTCACTTCCTTGTGTTGTTGACTGTGCTTCATTCGCAGCCTAAAACTAGTCCAAATTGCGTTTTTCCAGGCTCGTAGATATGCTAAATAGCGAGTTAACTTAGCCCGAAAGCGTTGTTTCTTCGGATAGTAGTAGTAGCAGCTGTCCGCATAGACCGTCACCCATATGTAGGTTATCAAGTACGCCAGGCCAATGTACGTCCATACGGCCAGGGTATCTCGTAACCTCGTCGGTAGATTGAGGAATCATTCCTCGGTATCTTCGGTGATATCGGCGAGAGCAGTCATTGCCTTTGCGAACTTCGACTCTTGTTTGGTCGACGCCGCCGGCGGTGCTGGTTTCGAAACAGTCGCGTTGCCTCCTCCCTTTCCTTTTCCCAATCCTTTCTTTTCGCACTTGTCGGTAGAATGTCGGCACCACTTCTGATGATTGGTGCAGTACCACCATTCTTTACCGTCGACTGTCTTGTTTGTGGGTTCCCCCGCTTTGGGTTTGACAGATACCCACGCAGGCATGTCGGACTTCTTCTTCTTGTTGTTGTTGCCTTTGGCCTTGCCAGCTTTGTTGTCATTGCTTTCAGTCGTTCTAGACTTGCCGGCTGTCCTCTGTTGACCCTGGAGTCGCTTCAGAGTGGCCTCGAGCGCCATAATCTTTTCTTCTTCCGAAGACGGTGCGTTCCACTGGCCCTTCTCGACTAGCACTTCGTACTTGTTTTTGGCCAATGCCATGAGAGTGCTTGGAGTGATCGCAGTGGTTCCATCCTCGTACTCCTCCTCCTTCTTCTCGATGTAGGCAATGAATCGTTTGTCGCTTGCGGCATGATAGCCTTTGAACAAATTTACCAAAAGATCGTTTGTGGTCTCGCCTCGTGCGGCCAAAGCATCCACGAGTCCTTTGACGTACAAATTCAGCTTGCCTATGTCGTTACCTATTGTAGGTAGGTAGGTGTCCAGAGAGGAGAGTTGAGTCCTGATGTGCGCGGTTGTTGCGTTCGTGTCGATGCTCGATTCCCGAATAACCACCTTGAGTAGGAGAATGCCGACGCCCTTGTTGCTAACAGTGTATTCGTCCTTGTATGCTGCTATCTTGTTGCGACCCGATGCATTCAAGCTGTTCGTGATACAGTTGTATGCTTGCACCGAGTCTTGTGCAGCTCGATTCTGAGCGTTGACGTAGACCAACGCACACTGATTCAAGTAGTCGAGGGTGTATTCTCCGTAGTGATCGAGGAAATAGGATGCTGGTCCGACTGGATTGTTGGGATCGTCAGGGATTGCTAGGAAGGAGTCGTCCCATCCGTTGATAGCTGCTCGTCCGCCTTGCCTGTTGAGGAAATCCTTCATTCGTTCGGGAGAGCAGTCGAAGCCTTCTTCGTCGGATGAGTACATAGAGGAAGTTGCGGATGACCAAATCTTCATTCCCTCAGATGTCGTGTAGTCAAGCACATTCGCGTGTGCGAGAGCTGGCGTGAGTGCAAATGGCGCTGCATTCCCTGGCTGAGCTGGCGGTACCACTGGTGGGACCACCGGAGGCACAGGGGGAACTGGTGGCACTACCGGTGGTACCACAGGTGGGACCACTGGAGGCACTGGAGGGTTAGCGGCCATGGTAGCTGATGATAAACTGTTTGGAGAACTTGTCTGTCTCTTAGCGCAGAGGAAGCGTGTTGAAATCTTCTGA
Source organism: Nitzschia sp. DOCU1 (assembly GCA_951394045.1). NCBI lineage: Eukaryota > Bacillariophyta > Bacillariophyceae > Bacillariales > Bacillariaceae > Nitzschia > Nitzschia sp. DOCU1. The sequence goes on from OX595985.1 coordinate 3,600,263, forward strand.
AATTGCGTGTTGTGTCGTTTTAGGAAATCGCATAGTGTTTCGGAAGCGAGTGGTGCGAAATCGCTTCTTATGAAATCTAGTGTTCCGAAAAGCGTGCATTGCGAAATCTCTAGTATCACGAAAGCGCTTTCTCTACTAACTACCGGTAGTGCTGGCGTCGTCTACTGGCGCCGTGAAGTAGCGTAACGTTAATGATAATGCTATGGCTACTAGTACGGGCGTCGTTGACACCGACGCCCCTGCTATTCATAAAAACAGCATAATGATGTTGTATGTCGACGATGACGCCGTCGTGAGGTCACGTATTGTACATTATAACTCTAGTGCAGTACACTGCTTTGCACGTCGACTCCTTCGAATGATTGTAGTCCAAAATTATTAGTCTACTTAGTCATGTGTGACATCATGTATGATGACGTAGCATGACGAAAGCGTTGCGCGCGGATGCGGACGCTAGGCCGGTCTCGGACATCGTCGGACAGGCCCATAACCTATTGACGTCACCGACGACGTGACGTTGCACGACACAGGCATCGCGCATGACTCCTGCTGGTCGAATGCCGATGAGATCCTAGTGTCAACGCCACCTAAGATCTGGCACCTCGATGACATTGAGGTAACTATACTTTATTCCAGAGTAGCTGACGACGTCCAAAGAACCCTAGTACAACGTCGTAGCTAGTCTACTACAAGATGCATCAACCTCCTGTTCGGATTGTTGTCGATGCATGTCAAAGGTCTCGACTGTACTAGAACTACGAGAGCCTACGAGACAACTTGCATGAGAAATACATCTAGTTTTTAACTTAGCCATAATTTTCACAACTATTTTGATCCTACAAATGACGTAGTGCATAGTGTTAACACTCCACGACAATCGTCGTGATCAAGACTAACTTACCATCAAGATGAAGCTTTCTAACGCAACCGTCGCGGCCGTCGCCGCTATCCCTCGGAACGACATGATGAAAAGGGGTTTTCAACGCGCTCCAATCCCTATCCAACGTGAACCGGAAGTGATTGTGAACAAAGAGAAGCTTGTGACCTTCAAGTGCCGCAACATTCCCGACGATCCAAACTCGACTCAGTTTGAACTCTCGATTCTGCCTTTCAATGGCGACGAGTCGGCCGAGACCTGGTTTCGCTTGCAAGACAAGGCGGAAAAAGTGATCAAGGGTCAGAACTTGACCACTGGTCCGCAGAGGTACGAGTTCTATTGCCGTATCCTCATCGGAAAGGCCCTCGCCAGGTTCGAAGAGTCGGCAGCAGCCGCTGGAAACGAAACAATTGCAAATCTCAAGGCGACCCTACAAGGAGTCACCAATTACGTTCTCCCGGCTCGTGCACTTCAAACTCAGAAACGCTACATGCGCTGTTTGTGTCGCAAGCCTACCGAGATGACCATGAAGGAGTACATCAGTCGCTTCCAGCAGCTCAACCATTATTTGGCGTTGTTTGATACTACGCGTGGCGACAGGAACAAGCTACCCAAGGACGAGATTATCGAGCATGCAGAGTTTGCTATCCCCGCTAGTTGGCGTCAGCAGATGATCCTACAAGGTTTTGAGCCGATTGATCACATTTTGGATGAGTTCACCCAGTTCTGTGAGCGCCTCGAATTCACTGAAAAGTTACATGAAGCTAATCACGTCCGTAAGCCAAAGCCAGATGGCGCCCATCCCCCGAAGGGGAAGCGAGACCCGAGAATGGATCACTCGAAGCCCGCTGCTAAGCGCGGCGCCAATGACAAGACTCCTCCCTTTAAATGTGCCTACCATGGCCCTAACTGGTCCCACAACACCGGGGACTGCAAGATGGTGGTGGCGCAGGCCCAGAAGATGGCTGCTGCCCATGGAAATTTCATCAAGAACGGCGAAAAGAAGCCTCGTTACGGCAACCATACTTGGGTACGTGACGATGGCGGCGCCAACAAGAAAGAAGAACTGCATGCCATGATCCAGAACATGGTCAAGGATGCGGTCAAGGACGAGCGCAAGCGCAAGGCGGTTGATCCACCCGACGAGGAAAACTTCAATGTGGATGAACTCTTGGCTAACCTTGTTGCTAGCGACGATGAAAACTGAAGGTGTGAGCGAGTTGTACACGAAAAAGCTAGTTTAATGCATAATGTTAAGGACGAGTTATCCTATTACAAAGTCTCTGAAAGAGTAAGTGGGAAAACCAAAAATTGCGGATGTGACGAAGTTTTCGTTTTCCACGAGCCACGCGATGGAGCACGACATGCGCGCCCATCTGTCCATATACCATCCGAGCCGGGCGAGGTCTTCGCCTCATTGGACCAATGCATTAATTACCGTATCGCGGCGGAATCGCACGCGATAACACGACTGTACAACCGGAGCTCACCAAAACGCCAGAAAACCGCGCCAGACGAAATTCCGTACTGTTTCGCGCAGATTAACATGCGCCTAGGCAAGGCCAAGGCGGCAGCGTTGACGACGCTACTAGACACCGGAGCATCACGAGGACTGATCTCCGAGAAGCGTGTCAAGAAACTACGTGTCAGGACGACACCATCGAGAACCACCTTCACGACAGCTGGAGGTGTCGTCGAGACACACCGCGAAGTAAAAATCCAGTTTAAACTTCCGGAATTTCATGCCAATAGGGTGATTGAATGGGTCTTCCAGGTGACATCCGACCTTGGCAACTACGACATGATCATTGGCAGAGATCTTCTGCGAGAACTAGGTGTCAAGTTCGACTTCAAGACAAGGGAAGTCGAATGGGACTCAGCTGCTATAGCAATGAAGATATATGGCGAGACGCCCGACGAAGACGCCTGGCAGGCCGACACAGATGGCGGTGCCAAGTCTATTAAACAAATCTTAGACGCTAAATATGCCCCAGCGGACATTCCGCAGAAAATCTCCGAGATGGACCATCTGTCGGAAGAAGATAAATCCGCCCTCAAGACGCTTCTTCAGAAACATGAGACGCTCTTTGACGGCACGCTCGGCACTTGGAAAGGCGAGCCCTATGATATCGAGCTAAAGCCTAATGTCACGCCATATCATGCGAGGCCATATCCAGTGCCGAAGGCATATGAACAGACGCTACGCGACGAGGTCGATCGCCTCTGCGCAGTCGGCGTACTAAAGAAAGTTAACCGCTCTGAATGGGCGGCACCGTCGTTCATCATCCCAAAGAAGGACAAGACGGTACGGTTCATCAACGACTTTCGCGAGCTCAACAAGCGAATCAAGCGGAAGCCATTCCCACTACCAAAGATACAAGAGCTACTGTTAAAACTAGAAGGTTTTCAGTACGCTACTAGTTTAGACCTAAACATGGGCTACTACCATGTGGAACTTAGTCCGAACGCAAAGAAACTTTGCACTCTCGTCTTCCCGTGGGGAAAATATGAGATGCAACGACTACCTATGGGACTCAGCAATAGCCCCGATATCTTTCAAGAAAAGATGTCGTCGCTGTTCGCAGATCTAGAGTACATACGCACGTACATAGATGATCTTCTAGTACTTACTAAGGGTAGTTACCTAGACCACCTAGAGAAACTCGACGTGGTACTACAACGTCTGAAAGACACGGGACTCAAGGTGAACATCAAGAAGTCCTTCTTCGCGAAAGCGGAGCTCGAATACCTTGGCTACTGGATTACCCGAGACGGCATCCAACCCGTAGCAACCAAAGTGCAGGCAATTCAAGCCATGCTCGCACCGCGCAATAAAAAGGAACTACGCGCTTTCATCGGTATCGTGAATTATTATCGCGATATGTGGGTGCGCCGATCGCACATCCTCGCCCCGCTCGCATCGCTTACGTCGAAAACGGCTAAGTGGGAGTGGACCGGCGCGCACCAAGAGGCATTTGACACGATGAAGAAAATAATAAGTAAGGAGGTTCTCCTGACCTACCCGAACTTTCAGTTACCGTTCGATATACATACCGACGCGAGCGACACGCAGCTTGGCGCAGTCATCTCGCAAAACGGTAAGCCAATCGCGTTCTATAGTCGCAAACTCAATCCGGCGCAGACACGGTATACTACTACCGAGCGGGAACTACTCGCTATTGTAGAAACACTCAAGGAGTTCCGTACGATTCTCCTGGGTCAACAGATTCGCGTCTACACCGACCACAAGAATCTGACCTATAAAAACTTTAATACTGAACGCGTTATGCGCTGGCGACTCATCCTCGAAGAGTATGGTCCCGAACTAGTATACGTTAGAGGTGAAACGAACGTAGTAGCGGATGCTCTTAGTCGACTTGGTAAAAACGAAAAGCCCTTTACCGAGGCCAACTTCGCAGAGTACTTTGGGGGCGACGAACTACCCGAAAGCGTCTTCCCCCTCACCTACAAGTACATTATGCGACATCAACGAAAAGATACCGCGCTGCTCCAGAAGGCAGCGTCGGACAGTAGATATAGTGTAAAGGTTTTTCGTGGGGGCGGTAAGAAACGTCCTCTAGTAGTTAGAGATAGTAAGATAGTTATTCCGCAGTCACTCCAACGTCGATGCGTTGAGTGGTACCACGAGACACTGTGTCATCCGGGCGAGACCCGAACAGAGCACACGATTCGGCAGCACTTCTACTGGAAAGGACTGCGAACCGATGTCGTCGATATCTGCAAAAAATGCAGGTTGTGCCAATTAACAAAACGCAAGACCCTTAAGTATGGGCACCTACCAATTAAGGAACCCGAGAGCGAACCTTGGGAAATCCTATGTGTCGACCTCATAGGCCCTTATGCGATTAACCAGGGTAAACGAGACAAGGGTAAACAGAAACAACTCGAACTTTGGTGCCTTACCATGATTGACCCGGCAACTGGCTGGTTCGAGATGGTTCGCGTACCCAACAAAGAGGCTTTTAGTATCGCCGAATTAGCCGAAAAGACGTGGTTCACGAGATACCCGTGGCCGCAACAGGTTATTTATGACCGCGGTACGGAGTTCATGGGCGAATTCCGGCGAATGGTCAAGGAAGACTACGGCGTGCTTGCGCGCCCAATCACTGCGAGGAATCCGCAGGCGAACGCAATACTCGAACGAGTACACCAAACTATCGGGAACATGATTCGTACGTTTGAACTGCAGCACTCAGACGATACAGTCGGACTCGATGGAATCCTGGCAGCCGTGATGTTCGCCGTTCGCGCGACATACCACACTTAACTGGAAGCTCATCCGTGAGCGCAAGATGCAACGCATTGTGAAGAACAATGCGGCAGAAAACAAAACGCGATTGCCGTATGAGTATCGCGCAGGCCAACAGATCATGATCAAGCAGGACCAACAACGTAAGTTCGGTGCTAACCCCTACGATGGTCCGTATCCAATCGTCGCCGTGAATGACAACGGTACAGTACGTATCCAGAAGGGTGCCGTTACTCAGACTTGGAACATTCGTAACATACATCCGTATCATAGTTAAGTCCTGTCCCTCCGTCATGGGGGCGGGTGCAGTACACTGCTTTGCACGTCGACTCCTTCGAATGATTGTAGTCCAAAATTATTAGTCTACTTAGTCATGTGTGACATCATGTATGATGACGTAGCATGACGAAAGCGTTGCGCGCAGATGCGGACGCTAGGCCGGTCTCGGACATCGTCGGACAGGCCCATAACCTATTGACGTCACCGACGACGTGACGTTGCACGACACAGGCATCGCGCATGACTCCTGCTGGTCGAATGCCGATGAGATCCTAGTGTCAACGCCACCTAAGATCTGGCACCTCGATGACATTGAGGTAACTATACTTTATTCCAGAGTAGCTGACGACGTCCAAAGAACCCTAGTACAACGTCGTAGCTAGTCTACTACAAGATGCATCAACCTCCTGTTCGGATTGTTGTCGATGCATGTCAAAGGTCTCGACTCTACTAGAACTACGAGAGCCTACGAGACAACTTGCATGAGAAATACATCTAGTTTTTAACTTAGCCATAATTTTCACAACTATTTCGATCCTACAAACAACGTAGTGCACTAGCTAGACTGGTGCTGCTGCCTGCCGCTACCGCCGCCGCCACGAAGCAGTGGGAGTGGCTATTCTTATTGTTTTGGCTAGCTACCAGTTACTTGTGTCGACGCCAAAACCCCTTTTCTAGTTTGACGTGAGCTTTTCCCTATTCTTTTTCTTTTTTTCCTTTCCTTTTTTCCGCCCTCCCTACACGAGTTGAATTTGCCGCCCGCAGGGACACCAACGAAAATACCGCATGTTGCTAATTTTGGCGATACGGAGCGACAGACAGATCTCACCGCAGTAGGGCCAAGGGGAAAGGGGGCATGCAGGCGCGCAAGACGAATTTTCGAGTACCGCAACGGATACACAAACAGTTTTGGTTGGTCAGTTTGAATGTGTAATGACATCATTTACTTATAGCGTATATTTATTGTAGTATATGCCGCCAATTCCCGCCAATTCCCCCCGACTCCCCCCGATTCCCCCCGGGCAGAGGCTATGCGGGTAGCGGGCGGGCGATCTCTGCGAGCACGGCGAGCTTGTGCAGTACCTCGGGCATTGTGACCGAGGCTGCCTACCTATGGTCCGAGGGTATGAACCCAGGACGCCTACCTATAGACCCTAGTCCGGAGTCCATCGCTCCGGATCTTGAAGTAGTAGCTTGGGGCTCCTCCCACAATCGTAAGGTCATAATTCCTTTTTTATCACCTTCCTCAAGGATAGGTCACTGTAATTACAGCTTTCCCTTGCGGAGACTAACATCTAATCGGTAACTATGAGTAACGATGCTATTGCAACGAGCTCGATCCTCTACCAGGAATGCATCAAGGTCAAGGACTACGCGACTCACAAGCTCGAAGTGTTGATGAATGACGGTACGCAGCGTCGACGTGAACTCCCCATCTTCGATAGCGGCAAAGGCATCGAAGGCCTCCTCTACGTCTATGATGAGTTCATTCGTTGCGGTGAACGCCTCCAGTTCGACGACGACGACGGCCATCTGGACCCCCAGAAAATGGGTTCTGATGGGGCATCTCTAAATTAAGGCTGGATATACTCCCGCCCGGCGCGCACCAGTCCCGCGCACGTCATCCATCATGGGGACCGATGGCGAATTTTGACCTTAACAAATTAACCCCCAAATTGAACTTCAACATTCCCCAAGAATATCGAAATTATGCACACAAAATTGCAGAGTCGAACATGACTTCTCCATTCCAATAAGAATGGAAAGATTCCCAGCGGCGAACCATCCATTCTTACGGGGCCCTCCCCCATTCATACGGAAAGCACTAAATTCTCCGCCAATTTTCCACTCGAAACCAGAGTTCGCCATCTGTCCGTTGGACTCTCCCTTCCAAGTGGCACTTTACCACCTTGGGCCTAAATATTTTATCTGATCTACAAGTAACATAGTAGTCATTCTACGCGTGAAATATTTCTACAAGGAATGCCCCGAATTCCCACCACGAATGCAGAACTTGGGCCGCTCACAATTTTGCATGGGTGGGGACATCTTTCTAGTACTGTAGAGCTGTAGAAAAAGATGTAGCGACGTTATTTCCCCGAAGAAGTGGCATGGTTTAGTCTAAGTAGTCAAGCCGGGTGTTCGTATCCCACGCGGTAATGCCATAATATTTTATGTTGATGATCTTATTACATGTTACTACTTTGTTGAGTGGATCCGCGCCACTCACTCGGTGATTTCTCGGTTTATCAGACCCAAATGCTATCTACAACACCTGGGGAGGTGTCGACAATACCTGGCTCTTCGATTGATGAAGGGAGAGTCGGCGAAAGAGCGAAAAGAAAGAGGCTCATGGTCGTCAACCATGTTTCGTGTCGAGCATCGCGAAACGACGATTCAGCTGGCATTGCTCGCTTCGGGCACGCGCAGCCATCTCGCCACACGGGTGGACGCACCCACAAACGCACTATGCTCGGTGCACGGCAGCACGGGTTTTCTCCGGCGTCATGTATGGCAATGAAGGTCTTGAAACGGAGAAACCCATATAAATAAAATCGACCACGTCAGACGGAGCATATGTCTTCGCCTTGATGGGCATATACAATTGACGACGTGTCACCTCATTTCTTACCCTTTAACCCAATCAGATGTCCTGAACATGAAAAGGAAATTCCAAAAGGATGTGCTGCATTCCAATGCAAATGGCCTACATCTCGGATCGATGTTTCGGGATGCTTCCGATGCGTCTCTGGAATGATGTTTTGTGTTCCCTCACACCGAGACCTTTGTTTTCTTGACAACTTGTTGCTTTATCTTGTTCCGTTTCCGTTGCGATGGCTGCCGCTGCTGCTGATCCTGCTGTCCAGGAGTTTGCTGATTACCTGGGAAACGTACTTGCGTTTGACCCAGAGATCGTCGAGGCGTTGTCCTGGCAGGGTTATTCGAAGTTTGACGATGTCAAAGGTATCGTTGATGAGGACGAGTTGGACGCTTTGTTTTCCGCCATCCGCCGTCCTGGCGGTACCATACTCAACAACAACAACCAGGAAATTAACAACCCCGGTACTTTTATGGGGACCAATCAGCAGAAACGCTTCCGTCAGTTGGCCTACTACATGCGCTACATGGAGACTGTCCAGAGGGAGTTTGTTGTTGCGGAGGCTTTGCTTGGTCGTTTGACCAGGTTGTGGAAGTTTAAGGTGGATCTTGATAGGATTAGGAAAGACGGCAACCCTGCTCTACCGGAGAAGTTTACTACGGGTAAAAAGTCGCGAGAAACTATTGAGGATATCGAATCTTGGATCGGCTCTTCCTACGGTATCGAGGGGACTCCTCTGGAGTACATCGTCCGTGCCGAAGTGGAGCTGCCTGTTACCGATCCCGGTTTTGGGAATCCCACCTTTCGTTCCGAATTGATTCGTCGCGCTCACCACACTGGGGACCCGTACCAGATCGACAACGAAGCGGTTTTCACACTTATGCGTCATGTTACCCATGGCACCGATGCGTGGGCATTTGTAAAACAGTTCGATCGTACCAAAGATGGCCGTGGAGCGTATTTATCTTTCAAAGCACAGTACGCGGGTGCCTCGCATATCAGTCAAGTGAAGAATAAGGCGGAGAATACATTGAACACTATCTTCTGGAACGGCAAGGCTCGGAACTTCCAGTGGGACGGCTTCATTGCCCGCCATAAGAGTGCTTTTGCCGACTTGGAAGCTTATGGAGAAGGCCGCACGGATGAGGCCAAGGTACGAAACTTGTTGTCCCGTATCACTGACGAGCGCCTTGCTGTTGCGAAGGGAGTTGTTTTCTCGAATGCTACGCTGTTGACGAATTATCAACAGACCATCGATTATCTTGGAGGCCAGCTTGATGCAGCTGAGAGTATGGTAAAATCTTCAGCCCCGAGGAATATTTCGAGCACCACTAGTTCGGGCGGTGATGGACGAGGTGGACGAGGTCGCGGTGTAAGAGGCCGCGGACGAGGTTTTGGAAGAGGTGGTGGTAGAGGTGGTCGAGGCCGAGGACGTGGAGGTGGCGGCGGAGGAAGATTTTCCGAATCAGGTCACCTACTCAACAATGGCTCGTACCCCTTTGCTATCTGGAATACTTTTACAAAGGAGGAGAAAGACTATGTTATGGATCTAAAACGCAAGTCGGGAAACCGCAACGTGTCGAGTGCTAAGTCGGAGGAAACGCCAACGACGGTGTCCACGAGCGCCCAGAGTGAGACGTCATCAATGAGCGTCGACAACAGTCATGTTGCCGCTTCTATGACTCGACGAAAGAAGGATTGATGCCGTGGCATATCCTGGCTACGGCGGGTTGTTGCTTCTTATTCATCTCACACCACTGTCTCACGCTGCGAACTGGATTCGCACGCTGACACATGCGCATTCTCTCTCGAACATTGTTTTGTCCTTCACACCTACAACACCAACATCAACGTCAGTGGCTTTCATGACAGTATGGAGCCGATCAGAAATGTTACCGAGGCCCTCGTGGCCGTGGCATATGATTGCCCGGTAACTATGCACACTTACATTCTTCTTTTCGATCATGCACTCGTTTTGCCTAATATGTCTTGTCATTTGTTGTGTCCCGACCAATTGAGGGAAAACCAAATCATTGTAAATGACATGGCTTTGCAACGAATCCCACCGGATAAACGTGCAGCTACTGATCACAGTATTTTGGACCCCAAGAGCGGTCTACACATACCGCTACAATACGACAAACCATTTTCATATTTCCATGTCAGGAAGCCGACTCGTGCCAAGGCTACTGATCCCATCAACTACACACATGTCCGTATGACCAGCGAGTTGGAATGGAGGCCATCAGATTCAAACTCGAATCTCGTGGAAGAGCATCTTCGGCGACAAGTCGGTGGCGATTCATATTTCAACACGATCTCGGCTACAAGTGCAACACAATTGTTTTCTCTTTCTTCTTTCCTACAGGCCGAGGAACGTATCTGCTCTGCTTTTCACAACCTTGCTCTTGCCACCGCTTTAGGGGACAGAGTTATGGTTACGCTATCTGCGATGAAAACGGCGGCAAGAACTACACTTGTGACTGCCGACCAGTTAGCGCGACGATGGCGGATAAGTCTGGAGGCAGCGCAACGAACTTTGACGAAGACAACACAACGAGCTGTGAGAGATTGGAGCCGTGTTTCAGGGGACCGATTATTTCGGCCAACAGAGTATGCGCTACGATACAGAAGGCTACGGAGCAAACTGTTTGTCGATGTGAAATTTGGCCCAGCAAAGTCACTGGAGGGCAATACGTGCATGGCAGTCTATTCGACGCCATTTCAGTGGGTAGCCGGTTTCCCACTTCCCAAGGAATCCGAAGTTCACACTACTTTGGACAAGGTTTTTTCGCACCGTTGGATTCCCGGAATCCATTGTTCCTGACTCTGCTCTCTCTCTCACCAAAGGCGAGTTTCTCAAACGATGCCAGCGTGCTCAAGTCCCCATTCTGCCAGTGGAACCGTACCGGCACAATCAGTCTCAAGCTGAGAACGCAATTCGCGAGGTCAGCCGTCTCTACGAACGGACCATGTTGGCTCGTAATGTTCCTGCATGTCTCTGGGACCGTTGCTATGCAACGTGTGCCGAACAGCGGAGTCATACTGCTCTGGGCCATCCTGAGCAGAACGGTGAATGTGCAGCAACGATAGCTGCAGGGGACACGGCGGATATTTCGCATCTGATTAACTTTGCTTTTTATGATTGGTGCTGGCCGCGATCGCCACGTGAATCGAGTCAACCGCAGAAGCAGTTGTGTCGTTGGCTCGGACCAAGTTTTGATGTTCCTGATGTGCTTTGCCAGGCAGTCCTCACCTCGAACGGTAGCATTTTGCATCGTTCTTCTGTTGTTCCTTTGTCGCAGGAAGAGGTCCAAAATGAGGACATCAAGCGAATGAAGAAAGAGTTTACTGATAAACTTGCAGCAGAGCTAGGCGAGCGAATCAAAGGGATTGATTTAAAGCCAGACGATGGCAACAAACGGTTTATCAGGGCGGAGGACAATGTTCCGACTTTTGTTCCCTACGAGGACGACGAGACGAACGAGGTTGACGAGCAGGACAAGGATTTTGTTCCGCCTCTCTTTGATGAAGAAGAGAAGCCGCTTGAGTATGACCATTACGTGTCTACGAAGATACGAAAGGCTACAGGTGACGGTAATAATGTTCTAACAGGCGTCGTTCGTGGGCGCAAACGAGATTCACAGGGGAATTTCATCGGGCATTTCCACGAGAACCCGCTACTGGACACAGCCCAATACGAGGTTGTTTGGACAAATGGAGATGTTGAATGCGTCACAGCTAACCAAATTGTCGAATCTATCATGGCGTCTGTTGACGATGAAGGATACTCAGTTGCCTTTGTGAAGGAGTTTGTTGACCACAGGTGCGACGGTACGGCTCTAAAAGCTGATGATGGTTTCATCGAACAAGGAGGACAGAGGATCCCGAAGCACACCACAAAGGGTTGGAGTATTTGTGCCGAACTGAACGATGGCAGCACAATGTGGTTTCCGTTGCGAGATGCGAAGGAAGCTTACCCAGTCCAACTTGCCGAATATGCTGTTGCGAATAAACTTGTTTCGGAACCAGCGTTTGCTTGGTGGGTTCCATTCACTCTCAAGAAAAGGGATAGCGTTTTGAAAGCGGTAAAACGCCGCGCCGTACGAAGGAAGAATGAGAAATTTGGAATTGAGGTTCCTGGGCCAATGGATGTTGCCCGTGCACTCGAGATTGATCGCGAGACGGGAACTCAACATTGGGCCAACGCGATGGCAAAGGAAGTTAAGACGGTCATCCCTGCATTGAAAGTTTTGGATTCGGAAGAGAAGGTTCCTGTTGGCTCGCAACTCATCGACCTGATGGTTGTCTTTGATGTTAAAATGGACTTGACTCGCAAAGCAAGGATCTGTGCGAGAGGCGACCAAACCGAGCCGCCGTCTTCGGTTACATATGCGAGCGTGGTTACAAGGGAAAGTATTCGTCTCGCTTTCTTGCTTGCGTCTTTGAATAATTTGTCTGTTCTTTCTGCCGATATTGCAGGCGCTTACTTGAATGCACCGTGTGCTGAAAGGGTTCATACGATACTTGGACCCGAGTTTGGTGCGTTACAGGGCAAGACTGCGGTGATAGTAAAGGCTCTCTATGGATTAAAATCTGCAGGATTTTCATGGAGAAGCTACTGTGCGAAGACCCTTCGAGAGGAATTGGGCTTTACTCCTTGTCGCGCCGACATGGATGTTTGGTTTCGAGAGGCCGTCAAGCCGAACGGCGAGAAATACTACGAGTATTTGTTGGTTTATACCGACGATTTACTTGCGATAAGTACGGACCCAAAGTGCATTCTCGATGATCTTAACATGCGTTTCTTGTTAAAAGAGGACTCAATTGGAGAGCCGACGAGGTACCTTGGTGCAACGATCTCAAAGTTCTGGATTGATGGCGACCCCATGCCGAAATGGGCGATTGGTTCAGGGGACTCCATCAAGGAAGCGATTCGTGTGATTAAATCAAGGCTCTCGCAGATGGAACTCGAATTAAAGTCTGGGGCAAGCGCGCCATTTCCCTCTGGCTATAAGCCAGAATTGGATGTTACCCCGCTACTCAACGATGAAGGCGCCACGTTTTATATGCAGTGTGTTGGTATCCTTCGGTGGATTGTTGAGCTCGGTCGAATCGACATCTGTACAGAGACATCAATGCTGGCAGCTTACAATGCGTGTCCGCGAGATGGGCATCTCAAGGCGGCCTTACATGTGTTTGCTTATCTGAGTAATCATGAAAGATCTAACCTGGTCATGGACGATGGATACCCGGACCATTTGCCGGAATTGCAGAAGCATGAGTGGAAGGAGTTCTATCCGTGGGCGACTGATGATTGGCCACCAGACGCGCCAACCCCCCTCGGAAAACACGTGGTAATTGTCATGTTTGTTGATGCGTCTCATGCTGCTAATGTCGTTACTCGTCAGTCAAGAACAGGTGTATTGATTTGGGTTAATCGTGCTCCGATCGTTTGGTATTCTAAGAAGCAAAACTCGATTGAAACGAGTTCTTTTGGGTCGGAGTTCATGGCGTTGAAAACGGGGGTCGAACTTTTAGAAGCGCTCCGTTACAAGTTACGTATGCTGGGTGTTCCTATTGACGGGTATGCTCATGTTTTCGTCGACAACATGTCTGTTGTTAGCAACACAAGTGTGCCGGAATCTACTCTCAAGAAAAAGTCAAATTCAATTGCCTATCACTACGTGAGGTCTAAGGCTGCGGCGGATATTCTACGTATTGGTTATGTTAATACCAAGGCGAATCTAGCTGACATGCTGACCAAGGTTCAGAATGGAGCGGAGCGTAAGGAGCTTGCGAGACAAGTCTTGTTCTAAGTCGCGTCTGACTCGTCGAGGGGGTGGCCTAAGCTTGTTGGCCATTCGTGTTGGACGTCCTGCGGTGGGGCAGGTACCTCGGTTGGATTTATTTGGTGATGGTGGGTGTTGTTGGAAGTTAGTCTTGGATGAGGATAGTGCGATGTGATCGGACTCCTAGCTCCGTCTCCCATCGAGGGGACCGTTATTTCCCCGAAGAAGTGGCATGGTTTAGTCTAAGTAGTCAAGCCGGGTGTTCGTATCCCACGCGGTAATGCCATAATATTTTATGTTGATGATCTTATTACATGTTACTACTTTGTCGAGTGGATCCGCGCCACTCACTCGGTGATTTCTCGGCGAGACACCATTGAAAAACGCAAATTCCCATGATTTGCACATTTCTATGGTCTCTCGCTACATCTTTTTCTACCCGTTTTTAGTACCATAATATTTTTCCACCACTGTCGTTTAGATTGTCACCATGGCAACTTCTGGCACCACCCTTCGTTTCAAACTCAACCAAGCGTTCGAAGAAGCCATAGTATTACATGGTGATCTTCTGTGCGATGGTTGTTTTCGTCCCGGTGGCCCGAAGGGGAAAAAAAGCCTCGAAATCATCATCTGCTGTTTCCCCCGCCATTCCTTCTGTTGTTGGCCAGAAGATTCTCAATCTCTGGTCAGCAGAGGAGCTACGCAACAACTCGCTGCTTCGGGGAAAAGTCAATCTTTTCTCCAATGGCACCGAAGATTTTGAACTCTCGCACTCCTACAAGCGAGTTGTTGAGACCCCAAAGGACAAGAAGCAGTCCAGTCGTCTACTGGGCGTTCTGCAGAACAAACCTTCGGACCGTTTGATTGTCGCGTCCGTCAATTGCTTTAGCCGCCGGAAGACCCGTCACTTCTTCCGTGACGCTCTCTACCTTTGCTCTGTATTCCAGCTTGAGCTGGGAATTAACACGCTCACCGAATTCCTTTGACTTCGTGGGTGGAATGCGTCTGTTGGCGACAATGGCGTTGTCAGTATCTCCTACTCCAGGATCAACGACTGCCTTGAGATGCTGGGCACCGAGGGTGCCGACAACTACCGCCGAATTTCGTACATGATGGATAGGTTGTTCCGGATGCTCCACTCTTCGGACCTACTCATACCAACCAATAATCCTAAACGAAAGGCACAACAATCACCAGCACTGCAAGTGCATGCAAAACGACTCAAGAAGCCCCACAATTGCAGCGAGGACGGCGATGATGATGGCAACGATAGTGGCAACAACGATAGCGGAGCCAAGAAGAACCACGATTTCGGGGACAACGACGATGACAGCGGCGACGACAAAAGCGACGGCCATGTTAGTGCCAGCGGCGATGACGGTGACGACTGCGATAGTGCTAGCGGTGACGACGAAGGCGACGGCAACGACGATGACAGCGGCGGCGACGACAACAGCGACGGCCATGTTAGTGCCAGCGGCGATGATGGTGACGACTGCGATACTGCTAGCGATGACGACGAAGGCGACGATGAGGATAGTGCTGGCGACGATGAGGATAGTGCTAGCGATGATGACGACGGAGAAGAAAGCAACGACGACCCACTGCTACAATTCCGCACGACCACTCACACCTCTGCCAAGTTTCAAAATGCATGTCTCATCGACATCCATCAACGCAATTCGGCTTTCCAAAAGCTGCTGAGGTATCAGCAGTCGCTCCAGATGGGGCTCCAAGCAGTCGAAGTCACATTTGTTTTTCTCGATGCCCGTTACAAGAAGGACAAAGAATTCATGGAGAAACTTTTTCTCCTTATATTCAGTCATTGTGGAACACGGCGGCAGATGCTAGAAGGTTTGTTCCCTCTCCTACATTTGTATTCTGATCCTTTTTTGATACTCACTTCCTTCCTTATTTTTTCAGGTGTTCAAGATCTTTTAATGTTCATTAAGAACGAGTCCGATTCCAAATGCAGTACACTGCTTTACACGTCGACTCCTTCGGATGATTGTAGTCCATAATTATTAGTCTATTTAGTCATGCTTGACATCATGGGTGATGACGTAGCATGACGAAAGCGTTGCGCGCGGACGCGGACGCTAGGCCGGTCTCGGACATCGTCGGACAAGGCCCATAACCTATTGACGTCACCGACGATGTGACGTTGCATGACGCAGGCATCGCGCATGACTCCAGCTAGTCGAATGCCGATGAGATCCTAGTGTCAATGCCACCTAAGATCTGGCACCTCGGTGACATTGAGGTAACTATACTTTATTCCAGAGTAGCTGACAACGTCTAAAGAACCCTAGTACAACGTCGTAGCTAGTCTACTACAAGATGCATCAACCTCCTGTTCGGATTGTTGTCGATGCATGTCAAAGGTCTCGACTCTACTAGAACTACGAGAGCCTACGAGACAACTTGCATGAGAAATACATCTAGTTTTTAACCTAGCCATAATTTTTCGCAACCTTTTCGATCCTACAAACGACGTAGTGCATAGTGTTAACACTCCACGACAATCGTCGTGATCAAGTTCTAATTATTCAAGATGAAGCTCTCTAACGCAACCGTTGCCGCCGCCGTGGCCATTCCTCGACATGACATGACGAGAAAGGGTTTTCAACGAGCCCCGATCCCAATTCAACGTGAACCGGAAGTTGTGGTGAACAAGGAAAAGTTGGTTACCTTCAAGTGCCGCAATGTTCCGGATGATCCAGCCTCCACTCAGTTTGAACTGTCGATTCTTCCGTTCAACGGCGACGAGTCGCCTGAAACTTGGTTTCGCCTCCAGGAAAAGGCAAACAAGGTGATCAAAGGTCAGAACCTGACCACCGGTCCGCAAAGGTATGAATTCTACCGCCGTATCCTTACCGGAAAGGCCCTTGCCAAGTTCGAGGAAACCGCAGCGACCGCTGGGAATGAAACTACTGCGAATTTGAAGACCGTGCTCCAAGGAGTGACGAACTACGTTTGCCAGCGCGCGCCTTGCAGACCCAGAAACGTTACATGCGCCGTTTGTGTCGCAAGCCTCCTGAGATGTCAATGAAGGAATATATCAGCCGCTTCCAGCAACTCAACAGCTACTTGGCGATGTTTGATACTACGCGTGGCGACAGGAACAAGCTCCCGAACGACGAGATTATCGAGCATGCGGAGTTTGCCATTCCCGCTAGCTGGCGTCAACAGATGATCCTGCAAGGTTTTGAGCCGATTGACCACACTTTGGACGAGTTCACCCAGTTCTGCGAGCGCCTCGAATTTACCGAAAAATTGCACGAAGCTCATCACGTCCGTAAGCAGAAGCCAGATGGCAACCATCCTCCGAAGGGGAAGCGAGACCCGCGAATGGATCACTCAAAGCCTGCCATTAAGCGTGGCCCAACTGACAAGACTCCTCCCTTTAAATGTGCCTACCATGGCCCCAACTGGTCCCACAACACTGGGGACTGCAAGATGGTGGTGGCGCAGGCCCAGAAGATGGCGGCCGCCCATGGAAACTTCATCAAGAACAGCGATAAAAAGCCTCGTTACGGCAACCGTACTTGGGTACGTGACGATGGCGGCGCCAACAAGAAAGAAGAACTGCATGCCATGATCCAGAACATGGTCAAGGATGCGGTCAAGGACGAACGCAAGCGCAAGGCGATTGATCCACCCGACGAAGAAAACTTCAATGTGGACGAACTCTTGGGTAACCTTGTCGCTAGCGACGATGAAAACTGAAGGTGTGAGCGAGTTGTACACGAAAAATCTAGTTTAATGCATAATGTTAAGGACGAGTTATCCTATTACAAAAACTCTGAAAGAGTAGGTGGAAAACACAAAAATTGCGGATGTGATGAAGTTTTCGTTTTCCACGAGCAACACGATGGAGCACGACGCGCGCACCCATCTGTCTATGTACCATCCGAGCCGGGCGAGATCTTCGCCTCGTTGGACCAATGCATTAATTACCGTATCGCGGCGGAATCGCACGCGATAACACGACTGTACAACCGGAGCTCACCCAAACGCCAGGACTTTCCGGTAGTAGACATTCTTTGCCGAACCCTAACCCCCTAACCCTAAGTAGAAATGTCCTAGCGTTCTTCAACGACATATACGCAAATGCGAATCGCGTTAAATTGATAATTCCTTAGTGTTCGTCATCTCATAACGAATCCAAAAACCCCGTTTCGAAAACCCCGTTTCGAAAAAACCCCGTTTCGAAAACCCCGTTTCAAAAAAACCCCGTTTCGAAAAAACCCCGTTTCAAAAACCCCGTTTCGATAAAACCCCGTTTCGAAATACCCCGTTTCAAAAAACCCCGTTTTGATAACACGCCGTTTCGAAAAAACCCCGTTTCGATAACACGCAGTGATAAGCAACAATCAATTATGGCACGTGGATGAAATCGCGAAGTGTTGGATTGCGAAATCGGATTCTGGTGCGGATGACCATAGAGGATCTCGTTTAAAGGAATGTCAATAACGGTACGATAACCGAATTATATGGACAACATAGAGAGCTCCGTAATGAAGCTTTCTATCCTCCACCGTGCATCCCCATATGACCTTGGATGGATCTTTCAGATGAATGACTGACGTCAAATGACCCAAACATCAACAACGAGGACAACAACGACGACGACGACGATGACATTACAAGAAAACCTCATCATGATCATGATCATGATCATGATCATCACCATCACAACCATCGCAACCTTCATCAACACCCTTCACTGTTGATTGATGCTTATATACTCAACAATACCCCGTCTCTCCCCCCCCCTTCTCGTTCGGCTCCTGTTTCGATTAGGTTCCACCCTGTCGTCTTGAGTCCACGGAAGGGGTTCGAGAACGGAACCCGGGGGCTTTCTACGTGGCTGTAATGGCCACCCCATAACGGGAATCGAGGCTGCAACGAGCCTCGGGGCCATA
Source organism: Nitzschia sp. DOCU1 (assembly GCA_951394045.1). Lineage (NCBI taxonomy): Eukaryota > Bacillariophyta > Bacillariophyceae > Bacillariales > Bacillariaceae > Nitzschia > Nitzschia sp. DOCU1. The sequence continues at coordinate 3,619,008 of OX595985.1, forward strand.
GTGGTGGTCTTGAATACCCTACTACGACCGTCGTTCCGCTGGAGGGCCCCGATTGGCCCTAGCCGAACGACGACACAACAAGAGAATTTGTCGGCAACGACGACAAAGATCCCCAGGGGCGCTGTAATGGGCGCCCTATTGGGAAAAAGCGGGGCCCTACGAGCCTCGGGGTTGCTATGGTGCAATCCTTATCTACTACTACTGTCGTTTCCGCTGGTGGGCCGGGGGGGCCCAAGCCGAACGACGCTACCCTACTTCCCCCGTCTTCGCTGGCGCCAACTTAGAGTATGGCAAGCCGAGACGATGAGTCGGCTAGGACAGCCGACTTTAAATAAGAACGTCCCGGGGGCCCGTCCTGCCTCTGGTTAGTCGACTTGAGCTGGTCCCTGGCTCAGTCGGCAGCAAGATTTAGAGTTGGCCCTGACACGGCCGCTCTTTATCTTGCAGAAAGGGAGCCGCTGCGCTACACCTTCCAGCAGCAAAACATCGTCCCAACTAACTCCAAACGGATTAGAATATCCGGGGACGATGCAAGTAAGGTAGAATTACATACACACAACAACTATTTGAATTTGAAGCAATGCTCTTGACGATGCAAGCTAGCGACGACGAGACGAGCAACGACGATCACGATTGCAATTTTCATTACTAGTATCAACTAGAACGTAAAATAATGTTCTAGAACTTCACTTTGTGCTACAACTAATTAGAGCCCCGACCTTTAGCTTTCTCTTGCAAGCGATTTGAGCGTCTTGGCGGCTCATCCTTGTGGGTATTGCCGTCATTGTCAAGAAAATGCTTGCGATCACCCCGACAACTTGGTGATTCAGGGTCCCTGCCGCGTTTGCGGCTTGCATCATCTGGTTCCGGATCAGACGACAGTTTTGCTGCCTCTGTCTGCTCCGCTGCTTCTGCAAATCGCTTCCAATCACCCCGCCAACTTGGTGATTCCGGATTCCTGCCACGTTTGTGGCTTGCATCCGACTCTGGCGACGGTTTTGCTGCCTCTGCCCCCTCCACTGCTTCTGCAACTCCCGCCTTTTCGTTGTCTGGTGCCGCTGCGGAAGACTCTGCCCCTACCACCTGCTGTACTTCCACCTTTTGTTCTTCGGTTTCTGGATCCGGATTGGGATCGGAGGCCTCTGCCACCTGCTGCACTCCCGCCTCTTGTTCTTCTGTTTCTGGATCCGGATTGGACGCGTCACACTTCTTGTGAGTTCTTGCAGGCTTACCGTTGCTGGTATGAGAACTTGGGTGGTACCTGCTAGTGTACTGTTCGGCACGGCTGAGAATATCATTTGCTGCTTTGCGTGCTTGGGCAGCAAGATCCGTGGCAGCAACTGCTTGATTGGCTGCCGACGAATTCACAGGTGGTGATTTCAGAGAGGCAACAGAAGGCGGCACTGCACTCGCCGAGGCAACACTTGCAGGGGCGACAAAAGGCGGCACTGCACTCGCCGAGGCAACGCTTGCAGGGGCAACAAAAGGCGGCACTGCACTCGCCGAGACAACGCTTGCAGGGGCGACAAAAGGCGGCACTGCACTCGCCGAGGCAACGCTTGCAGGGGCAACAAAAGGCGGCACTGCACTTGCCGAGGCAACGCTTGCAGGGGCAACAAAAGGCGGCACGACCCTCGCCGACGGGGCAAAGCTTGCTGCAACAGAAGGCGGCACTGCACTCGCCGAGGCAACGCTTGCAGGGGCAACGGAAGGCCGCACAACCCTCACCGACGGGGCAAAGCTTCCTGCCGCAACAGAAGGCGGCACTGCACTCGCCGAGGCAACGCTTGCAGGGGCAACGGAAGGCCGCACAACCCTCACCGACGGGGCAAAGCTTCTTGCCGCAACAGAAGGCGGCACTGCACTCGCCGAGGTAGTACTTGCCATAGCCCTTGCCGAGGCAGTGGCGGGAGCCGGTGGTGCAGGAACAGCTATGGCAATCAGTGCAACTCCTACATAAAGTAAAATGGTTTCAAAGAACAACACTGTTAGACGAATAAAAGTTACACTACCACTAGGGCATCATAGGGGCAGGACCAGCAGTCGAAGAGGCTAGAGAACCAACCGTACCTTGAAGCAAGAGGTCTAAGGCATGGTTGTTGCTGGCCGTGGGGGCATTATCAACCTTGCGAATGGTCCCCACCTTCAGAAGCTCAACGTACACAGTGGTATACTGCATGAGCATCTGCATGCCATTAGAGAGGGTGACCTGCCTGGCAGATGCCTCGAACTTGAGTTCAAGATTATCTTCAGAAGTGTTGCTGCTAAAGCGTTCGTTAGACACATGAATGCCCTTCGGAAGCACAGCAATGATCTTCTTGGTTCGCATTTGAGGCTCGGCACTTTCCAGGGCAGTGACAATTTGCCTGTGTGCATTGCGAGTAGACTTGCATTGACCACGGGCTTGTCCGTAGAGGCCCTCGACCTCTGTACGGTTCCTCTCGTGTTCCTTCCAAACAGGAACAGTCCAGACAACACTCTCGCCATCAGCCGCAACAACGGCAGAATAGAGATTGTTCTGGACATCTAACACATCAACATCGATGATCTTGAGGACAATCTTGTCACCAATTTCCTGGGCGTTGATGGGAACTCCAGGGGCAAAGAGGGCACGCAAATCCCCATCACAGTTCAGGGGGTCTTCGAGGTCGATTTGATACTTGCAATCACGAGCAGTCTTGGCTAGAAAAATAAACAATAAAAGTTAGCATTCATGGAATGTTGACAGAAACCACAAATCGCACAAACTTACCCGCAAGATGATTGGCAGTAGTGCGCCCCGGGCGCATGAACATTCTTGTTTCCATGATGATTGCCTCGTTAGGATTCTCTGCAATGCTCGTGCTATGAATTGAGTCGTCCTCGTCGTCACTCAATCGGGCACCAAAGCTCAGCTTTCTTGCAAGGTCGGAAATCGTTGGTGAAAAGCTGCTTGACTTGTTGTTGTCGCTGCTGCTGCTGCTGCTGCTGCTTCTTGCCCTATTCAAAGACAAAGAACGAGGCTTGAACGAAACCTTTCTCAAGTCAAAATCCGGATTCGATGCCACGTAGCTGTCGAAGGACTCCGCACAAAGATACGATCCAAGAATGCGCTTGTAGTCGCCTTGAGAGTTGACCTTTTTCAGATGTTTGACAAAGTGTCGAGCCTGTGTCCGACGTTCAACTTCGTCACCGCGTTTGTTTCCAAAAAACCCACCAAGTTTGTTGAGAAGCTTGGAAATATCTTGCTGGTTGGAATCACAGAGGACTTGGATTCCGCCTTGCTTTTCGATTTCGATGACAAGCTGCTTGCGGACTTCGAGTGGCAGACCGTTCTTTCGGCCTTTTGCAAGCAAAGACGGGGGTGAGCTCCCGACCGCTGACGAGAAGCAGCAGTAGTGTTGCTTGTAGGCGTTTTCTTCTTCGAAGAAGGAGGAGCTGAAAGGCTTGAACGTGGATGAGGGTCCGGTGGAGATTGAAGCGCAGGGCGTTTTGTGTGCGAGCGTGTGGAAACCATGCTTGCAATCGTTGCCGAGAGGAAAATGTGGCTTCTTTTTGCGAAGCTCGGTGATTGCAGAGCGCCGCTTTGTAGGAATTGGTAGAAAGCCTACCAAGCACAGTGGCTTGCATTGATGGCATTGGTGGCAAGTTAGCTGTAACATAGAAAATAGTGAAACACAGTTGCTTGCATTCAAAACTTCTATAGGGTAGCCATTCGTGAATCTTCAGAGCACGACATTGGATGCAACGACTTTTTGCGTTCGGTCGAGGTGTGGCATATCTAAAAGTCTTAGACACTAAATAATAGGTATATGCCTTGCATTCCCGAGTTCTGATTCGGCCAAATCGGTCGCTCGTGCTTTAGTCAAGGTTCCATCAGGGTCAGATATGCCCCCAATGAGAGCGTTCCCGAATTCTGATTCGGCCGAATCGGTCGCTCGTGCTTCAGTCAAGGTGCCATCAAGGTCAGATATGCCCCCGAATGAGAGCATTTCCGCCCCGCTAGCGACTCCCACCCTCAACCATGGCACCCCGCCCTCGAATGGCAATGGCAGAAAAAAATCAACCATGGTATCATCCGAGGAGTCTCTATCCCACTGCCAGCTATGACGATAGTATTGGCAACACAGTGGTCTACACTGAGAGTGAGGTTCTAGTGAGAGGGCTACTGAAGGCTCGGTTCACTTTGCGACGAATCAAAAGGGCAAAGGCCAAGACAAACCGAGAGCGATTTGAGAGTCACTATGGAGCACCATTGCTGTGCGGGTCTTCCATGACCTTCAGCAGACAGCTTTCGATGATGCAAGAGTCGATGGCAGCGAAATCAACCTCGACCACTTTCTAATGGCGCTCTACTTCCTCAAGCTCTACCCGAAAGAGGCCCAAATCGAGGCGTTGTTCGATCTTTCCCCAAAGTGGGCCCGAATGAAGATCTGGCGTTATGCCAAAGCGATTCAAGCGCTCAAGCAAGAGAAGATTGTTTGGCCAGAGTTTGATGAGGACGAGATTTGGGTTGTCTCGGTGGATGGAATCCATTGCTGGATTCGGGAGCCAGAACATCCGACTTGGAGCAGAGACTCGACCTTCTTCTCGCACAAGTACAACAAGGCAGGAATGGGGTACGAGCTTGGGATCCACTTGTGGGAACCCAAGCTCATCTGGATGAAGGGTCCCCACAAGGCGGGGAAGAATGATGCTGGTGTCTTCAAGGCGAACGGCGGTTTACGTGACAAGCTGTTGAGTGTGTGCCCTATCCCGGGGGTGACGAAATAAAAGTAGAAGACAATTGTAATTGTGAGACCTATGTTACATCTATTTGACTTTCCTTCCAACAACAAGATTGACGAGACGAAAGATTTTCGTCTTTCAAATATTTGCGACCGATCGTTCATTTTGTGAACGTCTTTCCCCGCGCGTAAATAACGCGCATATATTCTATTCATTCGGATATGTCGATTCCTCGTATCGTCGCCTTCTAACTAGGCGTCCCTAGTCCTGGCTAGCTACGACTCCTCGTCGCCCATGGTCTGAATTATTTCCTTGCTCTAAATACATCTCCTCTATTAGGCGATGCATATTTACTACTTAGATTGTAGGCATGCCGTTGGCAAGGGACTCTATGGGTTAGTCGAATGTTACTATGCAATATACTACAGAGCGCTTCCATGTGTAACGCTACGACTGCTTTGATCGTTGCGTCGGTGCGCCGTCAGCGACGACGTCACCGTTTGTTCGTGTCCGTGTCCGTTAGCCGTCTGTACGTTGTCCGTCAGGCGGACGACTCCGTTCGTCTGCGACTACTAAGACTACCAGCGTGTAGGACTAATATGACTAAACTATTTACGCGTCTCTGTGGGGTATGGCAGTGTGGGGAAGAAGGCAATTGGCGACCTGGGCTATCGAGGGCATCAGGATGTCATCAGTGTCCCAAACGTCCAGGATAGTCGTCCAGTCAAGCTCTTCAAGTCCCGGGCCTCAATGCGCCATGAGACTTTCAATGGCATTATCAAGGAATTCGGTTGCCTTGCTGGTCACTTTCGGCATGACGCCGACAAATTCAAAACCTGCTTTGAAGCAGTTTGCGTCCTAGCGCAGTACAAATTGGAAATGGGTCGTCCGCTCTTCGACATTTTGATTGAAGCAGTGTTTAACGATGAATCTGATAGCGTGGCAGATGATCCCCCCGACGATGCCACGATTTATTCTGATGACGATGACGATACCAACTAATATATAGATATAGTTACTATTAAAATTGATAATACTATTAGAATTATCCTTACTACGAAGCTTTGAACTGTTTGCCCTTTTCTTTGAGTGTGTGGCGCCACTTCTCAGTATCGATCTCTTGTTTGAGAAAAGCGCGAAAAGCATTCAAAGGGAAGTGCTCGTAGTACTCGGGTCTAGAGCCGTAGAGGTCCCTCTTTCGCATCGTAATGTGTTTGTTTTCAATAATGTCGTCCCAAATGAGGGCTTGCGCATCTGAGCCCTGCCATTGTTCGTACCCCTTGTGGGAGAAGTGCGAAACTTCATGGAGGGCGGCGAAGCGATCGAATGCCTCTTTATCTGGTGCGACACGATCCATGTCGTTTCGGATCTCATCTTGAAGGGCTTTTAGACGTTGCTTGAACTTTTCGTGGTTCCACTTTGCATATTCCGGGTGCGACAGGTAGACTTCTTCCCAATCCAGACCATTGTTGTTGCATGAGATTTCTCCGTTGCGAAGGCTCTCCTTGAGAAGTTTGTAGGCCTTCAACTTCTTCCAATTCGGAGGCTCTTTCCGACCCACTGGGGTTCTTTCCTTAAGAACAGCCGTTCTCAACGTTTTCAGGCGGCCTGGAAGCTTTTTACGAGAGTACGATGGACAGTACGCCTGCCAAATCTCGTTATAAGAAATGGAGAGCGAATGCTTCTCATCAAGTGGGAGCTCGCCATTTTGAAAGGCCATTAGCAAGCGGAGGCGTTCCCCCGACTCGTTCCATGGAACGGTTGGGTGGTCGATGTCGGAAACTGGCATGGTGTTGGTGCAATAATGATATAGAGAAGCTGTTGTTTAAGCCGCTTTGTCTACAATGATGTCGATGAAAAGAGGCAAGACAAAAGAATGCGAAAATGCAGGGGAACGAGAGGGAAGGAACGGCTCGAATCGATGAGACTCGAGGTGCGCGCATGGCACAACAGAAGCACAGGCGCCGAATTTCAACAAGGAAGATTCGCGCCAAATGACAACAAGGTAGTTATTTGTAGAGGCCTCTTCGGCCGTGTTGTTATCGCGGTGCCATTGGTGTCTATGATAGTTGAACAAATTGATATGCATCACTTATCTGTTGCCCACGCTCCCTCTAGTCATGTTACTACTTGAGCATCGGCATCAAGTTGGAAAAACCCCGTTTCGCAAAACCCCGTTTCGAAAAACCCCGTTTCGAAAACCCCGTTTCGAAAACCCCGTTTCGAAAAAACCCCGTTTCGAAAACCCTGTTTCGATAAAACCCCGTTTCGAAATACCCCGTTTCAAAAAACCCCGTTTCGCATCAGCCGTTGGCATGAAGTTCTGAAAGGAAATCTAATAGCAATATATCGCGTTAAATACTGGGCCTTGTTAAAAATTGCGAGGTCCCAATTTAAGGAGCACGATCCCACGTAGGGCCTACATAGCGCAGTACCGGATAGTCCAGAAAACCGCGCCAGACGAAATTCCGTACTGTTTCGCGCAAATTAACACGCGCCTAGGCAAGGCCAGGGCGGCAGCGTTGACGACGCTACTAGACACCGGAGCATCACGAGGACTGATCTCCGAGAAGCATGTCAAGAAACTACGTGTCAGGACGACACCATCGAGAACCACCTTCACGACAGCTGGAGGTGTCGTCGAGATGCACCGCGAAGTAAAAATCCAGTTTAAACTTCCGGAATTTCATGCCAATAGGGTGATCGAATGGGTCTTCCAGGTGACATCCGACCTTGGCAACTACGACATGATCATTGGCAGAGATCTTCTGCGAGAACTAGGTGTCAAGTTCGACTTCAAGTCAAGAGAAGTCGAGTGGGACTCAGCTGCGATAGCAATGAAAATATTCGGCGAGTCGCCCAACGAAGACGCTTGGCAGGCCGACGCAGATGGCAGTGCCAAGTCTATTAATATTAAACAAATATTAGACGCTAAATATGCCCCAGCGGACATTCCGCAGAAAATCTCCGAGATGAACCATCTGTCGGAAGAAGATAAATCCGCCCTCAAGATGCTTCTTCAGAAACATGAGACGCTCTTTGACGGCACGCTCGGCACCTGGAAAGGCGAGCCCTATGATATTGAGCTAAAGCCTAATGTCACGCCACATCATGCGAGGCCATATCCAGTGCCGAAGGCTTATGAGCAGACGCTACGCGACGAGGTCGACCGCCTCTGCGCAGTAGGCGTACTAAAGAAAGTTAACCGCTCTGAATGGGCGGCACCGTCGTTCATCATCCCAAAAAAAGGACAAGACGGTACGATTCATCAACGACTTTCGCGAGCTCAACAAACGAATTAAGAGGAAGCCATTCCCACTACCTAAAATACAAGAGCTACTGTTAAAACTAGAGGGTTTTCAGTACGCTACTAGTTTAGACCTAAACATGGGCTACTACCATGTGGAACTTAGCCCAAATGCAAAGAAGCTTTGCACTCTCGTCTTCCCGTGGGGAAAATATGAGATGCAATGACTACCTATGGGACTCAGCAATAGCCCCGATATCTTTCAAGAAAAGATGTCGTCGCTGTTCGCGGATCTAGAGTACATACGTACGTACATACACGATCTTCTAGTACTTACTAAGGGTAGTTATCTAGACCACCTAGAGAGACTCGATGTGGTACTACAACGTCTGAAAGACACGGGACTTAAGGTAAACATCAAGAAGTCCTTCTTCGCGAAAGCGGAGCTCGAATACCTTGGCTACTGGATTACCCGAGACGGCATCCAACCCGTAGCAACCAAAGTGCAGGCAATTCAAGCCATGCTCGCACCGCGCAATAAGAAGGAACTACGCGCTTTCATCGGTATCGTGAATTATTATCGCGATATGTGGGTGCGCCGATCGCACATCCTCGCCCCGCTCGCATCACTTTCGTCAAAAATGGCTAAGTGGGAGTGGACCGGCGCGCACCAAGAGGCATTTGACACGATGAAGAAAATAATAAGTAAGGAAGTTCTCCTAACTTACCCGAACTTTCAGTTACCGTTCGATATACATACCAACGCGAGCGACACGCAACTCGGCGCAGTCATCTCGCAAAACGGTAAGCCAATCGCGTTCTATAGTCGCAAGCTCAATCCCGCGCAAACACGGTATACCACTACTGAGCGGGAACTACTAGCTATTGTAGAAACGCTCAAGGAGTTTCGTACGATTCTCCTGGGTCAACAGATTCGCGTCTACACCGACCACAAGAATCTCACCTATAAAAACTTTAACACTGAACGCGTTATGCGCTGGCGACTCATCCTCGAAGAGTATGGTCCCGAACTAGTCTACGTTAGAGGTGAAACGAACGTAGTAGCGGACGCTCTTAGTCGACTTGGTAAGGACGAAAAGCCCTTTACCGAGGCCAACTTCGCAGAGTACTTTGGGGGTGACGAGCTACCCGAAAGCGTCTTCCCCCTCACCTACAAGTACATTATGCGACATCAGCGCAAGGATACCGCGCTTCTCCAAAAAGCAGCGTCGGGCAATAGATATAGTGTAAAGGTTTTTCGTGGGGGCGGTAAGAAACGTCCTCTAGTAGTTAGAGATAGTAAGATAGTTATTCCGCAGTCACTCCAACGCCGATGCGTTGAGTGGTACCACGAGACACTGTGTCATCCGGGCGAGACGCGCACGGAGCACACGATTCGACAGCACTTCTATTGGAAAGGACTGCGAACCGACGTCGTCGATATTTGCAAGAAATGCAGGTTGTGCCAATTAACAAAACGCAAGACCCTTAAGTATGGGCACCTGCCAATTAAGGAACCCGAGAGCGAACCCTGGGAAATCCTATGCGTCAACCTCATAGGCCCTTATTCGATTAACTGGTAAACGAGATAAGGGTAAACAGAAACAACTCGAGCTTTGGTGCCTTACCATGATTGACCCGGCAACTGGCTGGTTCGAGATGGTTCGCGTACCCAACAAAGAGGCTTTTAGTATCGCCGAATTAGCCGAAAAGACGTGGTTCACGAGATACCCGTGGCCACAACAGGTTATTTATGACCGCGGTACGGAGTTCATGGGCGAATTCCGGCGAATGGTCAAGGAAGACTACGGCGTGCTTGCGCGCCCAATCACTGCGAGGAATCCGCAGGCGAACGCAATACTCTACCAAGTACACCAAACTATCGGGAACATGATTCGTACGTTTGAACTGCAGCACTCAGACGATACAGTCGGACTCGATGGAATCCTGGCAGCTGTGATGTTCGCCGTTCGCGCGACGTACCACACTACGCTACAGGCTACGCCGATGCAACTAGTATTCGGTAGAGATGCGATTCTCAACACCCGCTTCAAAGCTAACTGGAAGCTCATCCGTGAGCGCAAGATGCAACGCATTGTGAAGAACAATGCAGAAGAAAACAAAACGCGATTGCCGTACGAGTATCGCGTAGGCCAACAGATCATGATCAAGCAGGACCAGCAACGTAAGTTCGGTGCTAACCCCTACGATGTGCAGTACACTAGAATACCCCTCTAGATCTAACAAGTAGTTAGAACGTTAGAATGTTGTAACATTGGAATGTTAGAATGTTCGAACGATGAGTACACACAATGGCCTACGTTTAGTACCAACATACCTTAGATACATACATGGCTGACGTCGACTTGGTCGAACGTCTGTGGACGCACGGACGGACGGGCAAGGCCGGCGCGGCTGACGAGCAATGACGACAACAACGGCGAGCGCGGCGAGCCGTCGACGTCTACTACTGGACTAGAACTTCCAACGGTATCTAGCTATGGATCTTGAAGAGATCCGAGAAGCTAGATCGGTGGGAGTTGTATCCAACGCATACTGGATGCGTTGAGGAAAGACCCTCGTGGTCTAAGAGTGATAGAATCAGCGATAACTTAGATCTCACAATTATTTCCACTACAACTTTTTCATCGTACTTTCAGCGTAGTGCACAGTGTTAACACTCCACGTTACATGCGTGAGCTAAAGATGAAGATTGCAAACAGCATCCCGAAGAAGACCGCTGCCGAGAAGCAGGGCTTCAAATCAGTACCGGTCAGTATCGAAAGACCCGAGCCAAAGGAGCTCAAAGATGGGGCGTACAGTCAATACGACTTGCGCATTGACCCAAAAGACAAAAAATCGTTGACGCGACGCGTCAAACAACCGCATTTCACCGACGGAACGCCCGAAGAGTGGTTCCTTTTCCTTATTGGACTTAAGGATGTGATCGTGGGTCAGGATTTGACTACGGGACCTCAGAAATTTGCGTTAACACGCAATTTGCTGAAAGGCCAGGTATTGGCCGCGTTCAACGCGAAGGCCTCGGAACTCGAAGCCGAAACTCCTGAGAGTTTTGAGAAAAGTTTGCACGCGGTTACGGCGTATGTTCTCCCAAAACGCGCAGTGCAACTTCAAAAGCGCTATATGCGTCGGATCTGCCGAAAGCCCCCGACGATGACAATGAAGGCGTATGTGGCTCGGCTCCGCGAGCTAAACGATTACCTCGCGCTATTCGACGCGAAAGGCGAGAAAAACAAAATTCCCGACGACGAGCTCATGGAGAATTGCGAGTTTGGGATCCCCGCCAAGTGGCGCAAGGAGATGATCCTACAAGGATTCGAGCCGGTGGAACACACGGTTCAAGCGAATTAATCTGACCAGTCCATCTGAGGCAAGCAGAACAAGCGCCTAACTGTGCTAGGCACGGAACAACAGAGAAGGCCGCGAAGAATATGAATGGTTAGGAGACCAATTGTTTGGTTTCCTTTCCCACATCTTTTTGTTTTAACGATTAGGTAGCTGCACCTTTATTACTCTTATTCCAACTGAGCTAGCCCGACACGGGAGCATCAATTCGGTTTATCAGATACCCATATCAAAAGTAATACAACAAGGTTTAAACGAGTAGACTCGTCAAACAAGTTTGTTGCCAATTCGAGGTGAATTGGAAGACAGCGTGGAGCAGGGACGCCTGCGTGATCCGCCAAAAGGAAAAATAAAAGATGGCAGTTCCAATCAATACATTGTTGAACTGGTGCCGGGTACCTGCCAATAAGAGGGCAACAGTTCAAGAGGAACTAATGCCAGGTGGGCTTGCTGATCTTAATGGGTATAGTATTGAAGAGATAAAGGATGCCTTGAAGGGATTCCGGTCCCTGGCAGTCCAAGCCCAGAGATTTAATATCTCTGCAATCAGCAACAAAAGAATTGTGCAACTTACACTCTAGGTAAAAGACTCAGTCCGTTTGGATTTGCCAGCAGAATTTGAAGGGGGCACCACACAAGCACAATTTGTGGAAGCCTTGGAAAGTGCACAGCAACGAGAGAAGAGAGAAGATTTGTGGTGAAAGGAAGAAAAATGCAGAAGCCTTATCCACATCCAAGATTGACCCACCATTGAAAGCTAGCGCAGGGTGGGACCAGTGGATTGTGTCCGTCAAGGCATTATTGCTACTTGCATATGGATCCAAAGGAGTCCCTCTCTTGTATGTTATCCGTGAAAATGATGTGCCAGAGGTCGATGCTGATCTAGAAGACTGGGAAGAGATGGCCATAAAAGCGGCCCCTCATATAGGCCTGGACTATGAGGCCGACAGGAAGACAGTACATCTATTCTTTCTGAACAATATAGAGGAAGACTCGGATTCCTATGCCTACATCCAGCCGCTGCTGCTCCGCAATGATGGAAGGCGAGACATGAAGGCCCTGGAGGACCGTTATGAAAATGCTGCTACCATTCAAGCACGGGTCAACATGGCCAACAAAACTTGGGAATTATTGACCTACAAGAATGAAAGAGCCATGTCATTTGAGATTTTTTGTAAGAAGCTCACAAAGGCACTGCAGTATTTTGAAAATGCAGGACGCCCCAAGCACGATGATGATGTCATCGATTGGATTTGGCAGCATGTGCAAAACGGGGAGCTATCACAGCTCGTATCCACCCTTAAAGTTGCCCAGGGTATGCAGCCACGATCCTCTCGCCAGATCTTGCAAGAAATCGCAAAAGAGGTTCCTAACCTCACAAAAAGCTCCAGTTTCCAACCCAGAATCAGCGGAGTCGGTCAGAGCAATTGGACCTTCGATGGTACAGCACCGGGCAGTGGGGCCTACACTGCTGAGGGAAAGCTCTTTTGTGGGTCATACCCACCCAAACATTGGTTTAGTGACGAAATGGCTCCACACCGTGAGGCTATTCTCGAGATTCGATCTGCCAACCCCGACAAATGCAAATCTCGAGGGGGAGGTAGAGACGGCAGTGGTGGTCGCTGCTCAGGCCTCACTGACCCTCAAAGCAACGACCAGGAAATTAGTACGGTCAGCATTGATGCCACTTGCAAGAAGATATCGCATTGATCGAATGTTCCAGGCCAATAGGCTCCAGGGGACCTTTGCAACAGACACTATGGACATGCGGTGCAATGCCATCAGTGGTGAGAGGTACTGTCAAGTGTTTGCCAATAAGGACTTCTTTGCAGCGGCTTATGTCATCGAAAGGAAGTCAGATGCACATGAGCCAATTGATAGCTTTGTGGCTGATTTCGGAGCCCCTGAAGTTCTGATCAGCGACGGCTCTGGAGAACAAGTTGGGAGACACTCCAAATTTCAGCAGAAGCTTCGCAAGTTTAAAATACAGCACAAGACAGCCGAACGTGACCGGCCAAACCAAAACCCAGCGGAAGGAGTAATCAGGGAAGTCCGAAAGAAATGGTACCGGCAAATATTTCGGACCAATTGCCCAAGGAGATTGTGGAGCTATGGCATACCCTATGTATGTGCCATCATGAGGATGACAGCAAGCTACTCGGGGAGACTACAAGGGAGGACCCCCATTGAGTCTGTGATGGGGGAGACCCCTGACATCTCCGAGTACCTTGACTTTGGGTTCTATGACCTAGTTTGGTTCAAAGAAGACTCAGGACTGGGTGAAGTGAAGCTTGGTCGATTCCTGGATGTGTCCCATAAGGTGGGCTCATTGATGAGCTACTTTGTATTACCGGTTTCAGGAGTACCAATATCTCGCACCACCGTCCAGCGTGTCACCGAAGCCGAAAAATCAAACACTGTGCACAAGGCAAGGATTGAGGCTCTCGACAAGGCCATCGCAACCCGGTTTAAAGAAGAGCGATTAGGAAAGCATGGGGACAAGCCCAACCCAGCCGACTGGGCACAAATCATCGCAAGCGACCCAGACTTTGCCGAAGAATTTGCGTCAACATTTGACAACCCAGACGTCCCAGAAGCTGATGAGGCATTTGACCCAGACTCTTATGACTCCTACATCAACATGGAACTGGCCATGCCACGCCCAGATGGACCAGAATTTGCGTGAGTGACTAAGCGCCTGCGTGATCACGAAGGCAAGCCCATTGGTATAGCCCACCCCAATAATCCAATGTTGGACACGAGGCTATAGAGGCTATACGAGGTTGAATATGTTGATGGGCACAAGGCTGCACTAGCGGCCAATGTCATTGCCGAAAACATGTTTGCCCAGGTCGACCATGAAGGTCACAGGCAAATACTTTTCGATTGCATCATTGGGCATCGAAATGACGGCACCCACGTGCAGGAAAAGGACGCATTTGTCAAGTCGTCCAATGGAGTGCACCGAAGAAAGGAGACCACCAAGGGGTGGGAAATACAAATTTTGTGGAAGGATGGTTCCACCACATGGTCCAAATTGAAGGATGCCAAGGACTCATATCCTGCACAAGTTGCAGAGTACGCAGTCGAGAACGGGATAGATGAAATCCCAGCATTTAAATGGTGGATTCCATTTGTTCTCAAGAAGAGGGACCGAATTATTGCCAGAACAAAGACGTCATATTGGCAGAGAACGCACAAGTATGGATTGGAAGTACCAAAGTCCTATGCTGACTGTGTCAGAATTGACAAGGAGAATGGAAATTCCTTGTGGCAGGAGGCGGTTCGAAAGGAAATGACTGTTGTTAGGCCGGCATTTGAGGTGCATGAGGGTGATGTGTCAGCACTGGTTGGGTACCAGAAGATAGGGGTCCATTTTGTGTTTGATATAAAACTGTCAGAAAATTTCCGAAGAAAAGCCAGGCTTGTTGCTGATGGGCATAAGACCCAGACGCCATCAGCACTAACCTACTCATCTGTTGTCTCCAGAGATTCCGTCCGAATTGCACTCACAGTGGCAGCCCTGAACGCCCTGGACATTCTGGTGTGTGACATTGAAGGAGCCTATCTCACTGCCAAGTGCCGGGAGAGGATTTACATCAGGGCAGGACCCGAGTTTGGTTCAGAGGAAGGGACTATTATGATCATCAAGATGGCATTGTACGGTCTCAAATCATCTGGCGCGGCATTCAGGTCAAAATTGGCCGGCGTATTGCATGATATGGGCTACAGGCCATCGCTAGCCGACCCAGATGTCTGGCTTAAGGCTGCTGCCAAGCCATGCGGATTCGAATACTATGAAATGGTTTTATGCTACGTTGATGATGTCATGGCCATCAGTCATGAACCAGGGTGCACCATCTTGGAAATACAGGCAGTCTTCAAGTTGAAAGGTGACAAAGCATCGCCTCCTGATATGTACTTGGGAGCAAATATCGAGAAGAAGGTTAATTCTCAGGGGACTGCATGTTGGACCATCTCACCCGAAAAATACGTAAATGCATCCGTTGCTAATATTGAAGAGAAGCTGTCAAAGGGTGGCCTCAGATTGCCGAGCAAGTGCCTGACACCCTTGATGAGTGGCTACCACCCAGCAGACGACACCACCGTGGAATTATCTGCTGATGGTGTTTCATTATATCAGGAGCTCATTGGTGTATTACGATGGGCGGTTGAGATTGGGCGGTTGGATATTTTGTTGGAGGTTGCATTGTTATCATCTCACCTTGCCCTTCCTCGACAGGGACACTTGGAGCAAGTGTATCATATATTTGGTTACATGAAGATGGCACCAAAACGAACGCTGTATTTGGACCCAGATCATCCAATGATCTCAGAAGATTGGTTTTCCAGCTACGATTGGACAGACTTCTATCGTGATGCAGAGGACTTGATACCTCCGAATATGCCAAAGCCAAGAGGACGAGCATTCTCTACCCACTGTTTTGTTGATTCTGACCATGCTGGGGACAAAGTAACAAGGAGATCACAGACAGGGATTTTACTGTTCTGCAATCGTGCCCCAATCATTGCATTCAGCAAGCGTCAGAACTCCGTGGAGACAAGCACTTACGGTTCAGAGCTGGTTGCAATGCGGCAGGCAATTGAATTAGTGAGGTCATTGCGGTACAAATTGAGGATGTTTGGAATCCCTATCCAGGGACCCACTAATATCTTCTGTGATAACGAGTCAGTGTACAAGAATACATCAATTCCGGAATCTGTGCTATCAAAGAAGCAGCACAGCATCTCGTACCATGCGGCACGTGAAGCAGTTGCAAGCAAGGTTGTCAGAATAGCCAAGGAAGGAACGGACACCAACCTGGCAGACCTCTTTACAAAGGTCATGGCCAAACCAAAACGAGAGGGGCTGTTGGATCGGTTCATGTATTAGTGAAGAGGAAGGAAGCAGCCTAGTCAGGTGGCGGATCAAAGGTGATCACTGAGGGACTATGATGTCAAGTCTCAGCGATCAAGGGGACCAAATTAATCCGACCAGTCCATCTGAGGCAAGCAGAACAAGCGCCTAACTGTGCTAGGCACGGAACAACAGAGAAGGCCGGGAAGAATATGAATGGTTAGGAGACCAATTGTTTGGTTTCCTTTCCCACATCTTTTTGTTTTAACGATTAGGTAGCTGCACCTTTATTACTCTTATTCCAACTGAGCTAGCCCGACGGGAGCATCAATTTGCAAGACTTCGTAGACTTCTGCGAACGGCTGGAAGCTACTGAGGAAATCAATGAAGCCCTTAGCAATAAGGCGGACAAGCATGGCAAGTCGAATGACGAAAATCCCTCGAAGAGGAAGCGCGGAGGCCCGAGAGCGGGAACCGACGGTAAGGCGGCAAAGTATGAATGCTTGTATCATGGAGCTAACAACACGCACGCTTCCCATGATTGTCTTATTTTAAAGGACCAGGCGAAGAAGATGGCATCTGCCCACTCCAACGTCGGAGGTCGTTTCAAAAAGACCCGCTTTGAAAACAAAACTTGGCGCCGCAGCGACAACGATGGCGACGGCGAGAAGAAGAAGAAAACAGGCGAGCTTCATGCCTACATTAAGTCCATGGTGGACAACGTGGTCAAGCAATCTGCCAAGAAGCGCAAGGCCGAAGATCCTCCTTCGATGGACAACTTCAATTACGACATGGATGATCTCAACGATCTCCCGGATTTCGATAAGCTTAGCGTCAGTAGCGACAGCGACGTCGAAATGGATTGACGATGTGAGCCAGTGACTACGTGTGAATACAATAATAATAGTGGTAAATTGAACGATTACACTAGTTTTAACCATAGGGACGATGTCCAATACATGGAATCATTTTACAATAGCGATAGCGTTGCGAGCGCAACACCAAATTTGCAAAATTCACACGCAAGGGAATCTCGAAGGTTCAGCTCTCTCGACGCATGTCTGGCGGAAGCACAGCGCGAGCGCGAGCTTTACTTATTGAACACGATTCGAGGTAGTCGAACTGTAGGCTCAAACAAACGACAAAAATCCAGTCACTTAGTACCGATCACGTTTGCTCGTGTTAACCAACGTGGCGGACGTCGGCAACAAGTAGTGACAGTCAAGGCACTTCTTGACTCCGGCGGTAGTGGCTGCCTCTGGAAGAAGAGCAGCGCTAGTAAACTAAAAATTAAGACCCAAAAAGCGACTACTGTATTCACGACTATGAGCGGTAGATATAAGTGTACTGAACGCGTGACCACGCAACTCAGTCTACCAGAACTACACGACGATCGATTGATCGAGTGGGACTTTCACCTAGCGGACGATCTAGGTAACTATGATATGATCATAGGCAGAGACCTCATGCAAGAGCTAGGTCTAGTGATCGACTTCAAAGCTATGGAAGTAGAATGGGACGATGCACGCATGCCAATGAAAGAAATAGATGCGACGACGGCAACGTCATATCATGTACATGAACGCGGACACGTCGACGAGATGTCGGACCGCGTCAAGGAAATTCTCGACGCCAAGTATGAGAAAGCCGATGCACGTAGCATCGCTAGAGAGCAAACTCACCTTAGTAAGGATGAGCAACGTAAGCTAGAACAACTACTAGCAAAATACCAGACTCTATTCGATGGTACCCTCGGCCGATGGCGTGGGCCCCCCTATGATATTGAACTAGTAGAAGGTGCCAAGCCGTACCATGCTAGAGCGTACCCTGTACCGAAAGCGTACGAGCGTACCCTCCGCGATGAAGTCGAACGACTCTGTCGAGTCGGAGTACTCAAAAAGGTGAACCGCTCCGAATGGGGTGCGCCCACCTTTATCCTCCCCAAAAAGGATGGAACAGTTCGATTCATCAACGACTTCAGAGAATTGAACAAACGGATTAAACGCAAGCCGTATCCAATCCCGAAGATTCAGGACTTACTGATGAAGCTAGAAGGCTTTCAGTATGCGACGAGTCTCGACCTCAACATGGGTTACTACCATATAGAGTTAAGCCCAGACAGTAAGAAGCTATGTACTATCGTACTCCCTTGGGGTAAGTACAAAATGCAACGCTTGCCAATGGGGCTCTCAAATAGTCCCGACATTTTCCAAGAGAAAATGGGCACCCTCTTTGAGGATCTAGAGTACGTACGAGTATACATCGACGATCTACTAGAACTAACTAAAGGCGATTTTAATGACCACCTAGAGAAACTAGAAGTCATTTTTAAACGTCTACGTGACACCGGTCTCAAGGTGAATGCCCGAAAATCCTTCTTCGCCCGAGGCGAATTGGAGTATCTTGGGTACTGGATAACGCGAGACGGAATCCAACCAGTCGCCAAGAAAGTAGAAGCTATTCATGCGATGAAAGCACCTACAAATAAACGCGAGCTACGTAAGTTCATAGGCGTAGTTAATTACTACCGCGACATGTGGATTCGTCGCTCTGAAGTTCTAGCCCCACTGAGCGCGCTAACTTCTAAAGAAGCCAAATGGCAATGGGATCTCGACGATAGAGCTTTCCCCGAATCTCACTTAAATGAGTTTTTGGCGGGCGACGAATTACCGCGCGACGCCTTTCCACTCACTTACAAAAACATAGCGCGCATGCATAATGCCGATCGCGCCTTATTAGCTAAAGTACGCACAAACCCGCTATATTCAGTCATAGTCTATCGTGGGGGCGGAAAGAAGCGAGAACTAATAGTACGCGAGGACAAGATTGTTCTCCCAACGAGTCTCCAGAAACGGTGCGTCAAGTGGTATCACGAGATGCTCTGTCACCCAGGAGAAACGCGTACCGAACAAACGATTCGACAACACTTCTACTGGAAGAACATCCGCGGTGATGTCGAGCGGATATGCAAGTCCTGTCCGACCTGTCAGCTGACCAAGCGAAAGACAATCATCGGTGGGAGTTGTATCCAACGCATACTGGATGCGTTGAGGAAAGACCCTCGTGGTCTAGGAGCGATGTAATCAGCGATAACTTAGATCTCACAATTATTTCCACTACAACTTTTTCATCGTACTTTCAGCGTAGTGCATCACGAAAAACCTTTACACTATATCTATTGTCCGACGCTGCTTTTTGGAGAAGCGCGGTATCCTTGCGCTGATGTCGCATAATGTACTTGTAGGTGAGGGGGAAGACACTTTCGGGTAGCTCGTCGCCCCCAAAGTACTCTGCGAAGTTGGCCTCGGTAAAGGGCTTTTCGTCCTTACCAAGTCGACTAAGAGCGTCCGCTACTACGTTCGTTTCGCCTCTAACGTATACTAGTTCGGGACCATACTCTTCGAGGATGAGTCGCCAGCGCATAACCCGTTCAGTATTAAAGTTTTTATAGGTTAGATTCTTGTGGTCGGTGTAGACGCGAATCTGTTGACCCAGGAGAATCGTACGAAACTCCTTGAGCGTTTCTACAATAGCTAGTAGTTCCCGCTCGGTAGTAGTGTACCGTGTTTGCGCGGGATTGAGTTTGCGACTATAGAACGCGATAGGCTTACCGTTCTGCGAGATGACCACGCCAAGCTGCGTGTCGCTCGCGTCGGTATGTATATCGAACGGTAGCTGAAAGTTCGTGCAGTACACTAGAATACCCCTCTAGATCTAACAAGTAGTTAGAACGTTAGAATGTTGTAACATTGGAATGTTAGAATGTTCGAACGATGAGTACACACAATGGCCTACGTGTAGTACCAACATACCTTAGATACATACATGGCTGACGTCGACTTGGTCGAACGTCTGTGGACGCACGGACGGACGGGCAAGGCCGACGCGGCTGACGAGCAATGACGACGACAACGGCGAGCGCGGCGAGCTGTCGACGTCTACTACTGAGCTAGAACTTCCAACGGTATCTAGCTATGGATCTTGAAGAGATCCGAGAAGCTAGATCGGTGGGAGTTGTATCCAACGCATACTGGATGCGTTGAGGGAAGACCCTCGTGGTCTAGGAGCGATATAATCGGCGATAACTTAGATCTCACAATTATTTCCACTACAACTTTTTCATCGTACTTTCAGCGTAGTGCACAGTGTTAACACTCCACGTTACACGCGTGAGCTAAAGATGAAGATTGCAAACAGCATCCCGAAGAAGACCGCTGCCGAGAAGCAGGGCTTCAAATCAGCACCGGTCAGTATCGAAAGACCCGAGCCAAAGGAGCTCAAAGATGGGGCGTACAGTCAATACGACTTGCGCATTGACCCAAAAGACAAAAAATCGTTGACGCGACGCGTCAAACAACCGCATTTCACCGACGGAACGCCCGAAGAGTGGTTCCTTTTCCTTATCGGACTTAAGGATGTGATCGTGGGTCAGGATTTGACTACGGGACCTCAGAAATTTGCGTTAACACGCAATTTGCTGAAAGGCCAGGTATTGGCCGCGTTCAACGCGAAGGCCTCGGAACTCGAAGCCGAAACTCCTGAGAGTTTTGAGAAAAGTTTGCACGCGGTTACGGCGTATGTTCTCCCAAAACGCGCAGTGCAACTTCAAAAGCGCTATATGCGTCGGATCTGCCGAAAGCCCCCGACGATGACAATGAAGGCGTATGTGGCTCGGCTCCGCGAGCTAAACGATTACCTCGCGCTATTCGACGCGAAAGGCGAGAAAAACAAAATTCCCGACGACGAGCTCATGGAGAATTGCGAGTTTGGGATCCCCGCCAAGTGGCGCAAGGAGATGATCCTACAAGGATTCGAGCCGGTGGAACACACGGTTCAAGACTTCGTAGACTTCTGCGAACGGCTGGAAGCTACTGAGGAAATCAATGAAGCCCTTAGCAATAAGGCGGACAAGCATGGCAAGTCGAATGACGAAAATCCCTCGAAGAGGAAGCGCGGAGGCCCGAGAGCGGGAACCGACGGTAAGGCCGCAAAGTATGAATGCTTGTATCATGGAGCTAACAACACGCACGCTTCCCATGATTGTCTTATTTTAAAGGACCAGGCGAAGAAGATGGCATCTGCCCACTCCAACGTCGGAGGTCGTTTCAAAAGGACCCGCTTTGAAAACAAAACTTGGCGCCGCAGCGACAACGATGGCGACGGCGAGAAGAAGAAGAAAACAGGCGAGCTTCATGCCTACATTAAGTCCATGGTGGACAACGCGGTCAAGCAATCTGCCAAGAAGCGCAAGGCCGAAGATCCTCCTTCGATGGACAACTTCAATTACGACATGGATGATCTCAACGATCTCCCAGATTTCGACAAGCTTAGCGTCAGCAGCGACAGCGATGTCGAGATGGATTGACGATGTGAGCCGGTGACTACGTGTGAATACAATAATAATAGTGGTAAATTGAACGATTACACTAGTTTTAACCATAGGGACGATGTCCAATACATGGAATCATTTTACAATAGCGATAGCGTTGCGAGCGCAACACCAAATTTGCAAAATTCACACGCAAGGGAATCTCGAAGGTTCAGCTCTCTCGACGCATGTCTGGCGGAAGCACAGCGCGAGCGCGAGCTTTACTTATTGAACACGATTCGAGGTAGTCGAACTGTAGGCTCAAACAAACGACAAAAATCCAGTCACTTAGTACCGATCACGTTTGCTCGTGTTAACCAACGCGGCGGACGTCGGCAACAAGTAGTGACAGTCAAGGCACTTCTTGACTCCGGCGGTAGTGGCTGCCTCTGGAAGAAGAGCAGCGCTAGTAAACTAAAAATTAAGACCCAAAAAGCGACTACTGTATTCACGACTATGAGCGGTAGATATAAGTGTACTGAACGCGTGACCACGCAACTCAGTCTACCAGAACTACACGACGATCGATTGATCGAGTGGGACTTTCACCTAGCGGACAATCTAGGTAACTATGATATGATCATAGGCAGAGACCTCATGCAAGAGCTAGGTCTAGTGATCGACTTCAAAGCTATGGAAGTAGAATGGGACGATGCACGCATGCCAATGAAAGAAATAGATGCGACGACGGCGACGTCGTATCATGTCCATGAACGCGGAAACGTTGACGAGATGTCGGACCGCGTCAAGGAAATTCTCGACGCCAAGTATGAGAAAGCCGATGCACGTAGCATCGCTAGAGAGCAAACTCACCTTAGTAAGGATGAGCAATGTAAGCTAGAACAACTACTAGCAAAATACCAGACTCTATTCGATGGTACCCTCGGCCGATGGCGTGGGGCCCCCTATGATATTGAACTAGTAGAAGGTGCCAAGCCGTACCATGCTAGAGCGTACCCTGTACCGAAAGCGTACGAGCGTACCCTCCGCGATGAAGTCGAACGACTCTGTCAAGTCGGAGTACTCAAAAAGGTGAACCGCTCCGAATGGGGTGCGCCCACCTTTATCATCCCCAAAAAGGATGGAACAGTTCGATTCATCAACGACTTCAGAGAATTGAACAAACGGATTAAACGCAAGCCGTATCCAATCCCGAAGATTCAGGACTTACTGATGAAGCTAGAAGGCTTTCAGTACGCGACGAGTCTCGACCTCAACATGGGTTACTACCATATAGAGTTAAGCCCAGACAGTAAGAAGCTATGTACTATCGTACTCCCTTGGGGTAAGTACGAAATGCAACGCTTGCCGATGGGGCTCTCAAATAGTCCCGACATTTTCCAAGAGAAAATGGGCACCCTCTTTGAAGATCTAGAGTACGTACGAGTGTACATCGACGATCTACTAGAACTAACTAAAGGCGATTTTAATGACCACCTAGAGAAACTAGAAGTAATTTTCAAACGTCTACGTGACACCGGTCTCAAGGTGAATGCCCGAAAATCCTTCTTCGCCCGAGGCGAATTGGAGTATCTTGGGTACTGGATAACGCGAGACGGAATCCAACCAGTCGCCAAGAAAGTAGAAGCTATTCATGCGATGAAAGCACCTACAAATAAACGCGAGCTACGTAAGTTCATAGGCGTAGTTAATTACTACCGCGACATGTGGATTCGTCGCTCTGAAGTTCTAGCCCCACTGAGCGCGCTAACTTCTAAAGAAGCCAAATGGCAATGGGGTCCGGTCGAGCAGAATGCCTTCGACACGATGAAACGAATAATAAGTAAGCAGACACTATTAACATACCCCGATTTCAACATACCTTTCGAAATACACACCGATGCTAGTCACACTCAGCTAGGTGCAGTGTTATCGCAACGCGGGAAACCGATTGCGTTCTATAGTCGAAAATTGAACCCGGCGCAAACGCGCTACACTACGACGGAATGAGAGCTTTTAGCTATCGTCGAAACACTTAAGGAATTTCGTAATATCCTCTTAGGACAGCGAATCAGAGTCTTCACAGACCATAAAAATCTTACGTATAAAGAATTTAACACGGAGCGCGTCATGCGTTGGCGCCTCTTAATCGAGGAGTTTGGCCCCGAACTCGTCTATATCAAGGGCGAACACAACGTCGTTGCGGACGCGCTTAGTCGACTCGATCTCGACGATAGAGCTTTCCCCGAATCTCACTTAAATGAGTTTTTGGCGGGCGACGAATTACCGCGCGACGCCTTTCCACTCACTTACAAAAACATAGCGCGCATGCATAATGCCGATCGCGCCTTATTAGCTAAAGTACGCACAAACCCGCTATATTCAGTCAAAGTCTATCGTGGGGGCGGAAAGAAGCGAGAACTAATAGTACGCGAGGACAAGATTGTTCTCCCAACGAGTCTCCAGAAACGGTGCGTCAAGTGGTATCACGAGATGCTCTGTCACCCAGGAGAAACGCGTACCGAACAAACGATTCGACAACACTTCTACTGGAAGAACATCCGCGGCGATGTCGAGCGGATCTGTAAGTCCTGTCCGACATGTCAACTGACGAAGCGCAAGACAATCAAGTACGGGCATCTTCCACCCAAGGCGGCAGAAATAGACCCCTGGGATACACTATGTGTCGACCTGATAGGTCCATACAAGATAAAACAACTAGGTAGTAAGAAGACATTGCAGTTATGGTGTCTCACTATGATAGATCCCGCAACCGGATGGTTCGAGATGGTACGTATAGCAAATAAGGAAGCCTTTTCGATAGCCAGTGCGGCCGAAATGGCGTGGTTCACGCGATATCCGTGGCCACAAAAGATCATCTACGACCGCAGAACTGAATTCATGGGAGAATTCCGAAGAATGGTGCGCGAAGACTATGGCGTAATGACCAAGCCAATTACAGCGCGAAATCCGCAGGCTAATTCGATTATCGAGCGAGTTCACCAAACCATAGGGAACATGATTCGCACTTTCGAGTTGCAAAACTCCAAAGACACGGAGTCACTGGACGGAGTCCTGGCAGCCACGATGTTTGCCGTACGCGCAACATATCACACAACAATGCAAGCGACGCCAACACAGCTAGTGTTTGGCCGCGACGCTATCCTAAATACCCGGTTCGAAGCTAACTGGAAATTAATTAAGGAACGAAAGGAATCTCGTATTATCCAAAATAACGCAGCTGAAAACAAGACGCGAAGAGTTTACCGGTATCGCGTAGGACAGAAGGTAATGGTCCGTAATGAACAATCCCGCAAGTATGGGACAAACCCTTATAGCGGTCCGTATGAGATCGTGCACATTAATGACAATGGCTCTATTCGCATCAGAAAGGGCGCAGTGCAACAAACTTACAATATCCGGAATCTACATCCGTACGAGGAACGCGATGTTGCTGACGAGTGAGCTCTTAGAAGCCCTTGTCATGGGGGCGCATGCAGTACACTAGAATACCCCTCTAGATCTAACAAGTAGTTAGAACGTTAGAATGTTGTAACATTGGAATGTTAGAATGTTCGAACGAAGAGTACACACAATGGCCTACGTGTAGTACCAACATACCTTAGATACATACATGGCTGACGTCGACTTGGTTGAACGTCTGTGGACGCACGGACGGACGGGCAAGGCCGACGCGGCTGACGAACAAGGACAACGACAACGGCGAGCGCGGCGAGCCGTCGACGTCTACTACTGAGCTAGAACTTCCAACGGTATCTAGCTATGGATCTTGAAGAGATCCGAGAAGCTAGATCGGTGGGAGTTGTATCCAACGCATACTGGATGCGTTGAGGGAAGACCCTCGTGGTCTAGGAGCGATATAATCGGCGATAACTTAGATCTCACAATTATTTCCACTACAACTTTTTCATCGTACTTTCAGCGTAGTGCATTCGGGTAAGTTAGGAGAACCTCCTTACTTATTATTTTCTTCATCGTGTCAAATGCCTCTTGGTGCGCGCCGGTCCACTCCCACTTAGCCGTTTTTGACGAAAGTGATGCGAGCGGGGCGAGGATGTGCGATCGGCGCACCCACATATCGCGATAATAATTCATGATACCGATGAAAGCGCGTAGTTCCTTCTTATTGCGCGGTGCGAGCATGGCTTGAATTGCCTGCACTTTGGTTGCTACGGGTTGGATGCCGTCTCGGGTAATCCAGTAGCCAAGGTATTCGAGCTCCGCTTTCGCGAAGAAGGACTTCTTGATGTTCACCTTAAGTCCCGTGTCTTTCAGACGTTGTAGTACCACATCGAGTCTCTCTAGGTGGTCTAGATAACTACCCTTAGTAAGTACTAGAAGATCGTCTATGTACGTACGTATGTACTCTAGATCCGCGAACAGCGACGACATCTTTTCTTGAAAGATATCGGGGCTATTGATGAGTCCCATAGGTAGTCATTGCATCTCATATTTTCCCCACGGGAAGACGAGAGTGCAAAGTTTCTTTGCATTCGGGCTAAGTTCCACATGGTAGTAGCCCATGTTTAGGTCTAAACTAGTAGCGTACTGAAAACCCTCTAGTTTTAGCAGTAGCTCTTGTATCTTAGGTAGTGGGAATGGCTTCCTCTTAATTCGCTTGTTGAGCTCACAAAAGTCGTTGATGAAACGTACCGTCTTGTCCTTCTTTGGGATGATGAACGACGGTGCCGCCCATTCAGAGCGGTTAACTTTCTTTAGTACGCCTACTGCGCAGAGGCGGTCGACCTCGTCGCGTAGCGTCTGCTCATAAGCCTTCGGCACTGGATATGGCCTCGCATGATATGGCGTGACATTAGGCTTTAGCTCAATATCATAGGGCTCGCCTTTCCAGGTGCCGAGCGTGCCGTCAAAGAGCGTCTCATGTTTCTGAAGAAGCGTCTTGAGGGCGGATTTATCTTCTTCCGACAGATGGTTCATCTCGGAGATTTTCTGCGGAATGTCCGCTGGGGCATATTTAGCGTCTAATATTTGTTTAATATTAATAGACTTGGCACCGCCATCTGCGTCGGCCTGCCAAGCGTCTTCGTCGGGCGACTCGCCAAATATTTTCATTGCTATCGCAGCTGAGTCCCACTCGACTTCTCTTGACTTGAAGTCGAACTTGACACCTAGTTCTCGCAGAAGATCTCTGCCAATGATCATGTCGTAGTTGCCAAGGTCGGATGTCACCTGGAAGACCCATTCGATCACCCTATTGGCATGAAATTCCGGAAGTTTAAACTGGATTTTTACTTCACGGTGTGTCTCGACGACACCTCCAGCTGTCGTGAAGGTGGTTCTTGATGGTGTCGTCCTGACACGTAGTTTCTTGACATGCTTCTCGGAGATCAGTCCTCGTGATGCTCCGGTGTCTAGTAGTGTCGTCAACGCTGCCGCCTTGGCCTTGCCCAGGCGCGTGTTAATTTGGGCGAAACAGTACGGAATTTCGTCTGGCGCGGTTTTCTGGCGTTTTGGTGAGCTCCGGTTGTACAGTCGTGTTATCGCGTGCGATTCCGCCGCGATACGGTAATTAATGCATTGGTCCAACGAGGCAAAGATCTCACCCGGCTCGGATGGTATATAGGCGGATGGGCGCGCAGGTCGTGCCCTGCCATACCCCACAGAGACGCATAATTAGTTTAGTCAAGTTAGTCCTTTAAGCTGGTAGTCTTAGTAGTCATAGACGAACGGAGTCGTACGTTGGACGGACGACGGACAGCGGCTAACGGACATGGACGCGAACGAGCGGTGACGTCGCCGCTGACGGCGCACCGACGCAGCGATCAAAGGAGTCGCAGCGTTACACATATACGCGCTCTGTAGTATATCGCATAGTAACATTCGACTAACCCATAGAGTCCCTTGCCAACGGCATGCCTACAATCTAAGTAGTAAATATTCATCGCCTAATAGAGGAGATGTATTTAGGACAAGGAAATAATTCAGACCATGGGTAAAGAGGAGTCGTAGCTAGCCAAGACTAGGGACGCCTAGTTAGAAGGCGACGATACGAGGAATCGACATATCCGAATGGATAGCATATATGCGCGTTATTTACGCGCAGGGAACGTCTTCACAAAATGAACGATCGGTCGCAAATATTTGAAAGACGAAAATCTTTCGTCTCGTCAATCTTGTTGTTGGAAGGAAAGTCAAATAGATGTAATATAGGTCTCACAATTAAATTGTCTTCTATTCTTTTATTCGTCACCCCCGGGATAGGGCACAGTTTTAAAACTCCCGTTTGAGGATGAAGACCTCTTACTCCAACCACGAGTACGCCAAGAAAGTCGCGTTGCTCCTAACTCAAGCCGCTCACGTTAACCCGCCGCTGATCCTCTTTCGTCGCGAGAAACCCAAGGACGATGACGTTCTCCAAGAGGACGAGAAGTCCAAAAAGATCAAGATCAAGTTGGACCCGACCGACGAGGACTCGGATGAGTTCGAAACGCGTTGCTTCATCTTTGAGCAAGGCGACGCCGAACGATGGGTCAAGTGGAGGATCCAGATGGACGAGTTAATTCGGGACGTCCCCTTGGACAATGGGGAGAAAAAGATCAAGTACGTGAAGGCATTGTTGGCCGGTGAAGCAAGGCAGAGGTTCGCCGACATCGTGGCTAACCTTCGTCACGAGGAAGAAGAAGAGACCCCGGACGACACATTCAACGAAGCGGTGCAGCGAATGGGCAAGTACTACTTCGGCACCGAGCATGCCTACCGCCGCCAACGCAACTACCTACGCTACCATGTGTTCATGATGGAGATGTCGTTGGCCGACTTCCGGGCCGAACTACTTCGTCAAAACAACATGCTACCTTACTTCCCGATCCCCGAAGATAAAACGAGCTGCGAGATGTTCGACGACGACGACGAGCTCGTGGAAATCCTTGACCGAGCGAAGAGAATCGAGTGGCAGGGAGATCTGGTCACTTCGAACATCGATCCCTTCTCGATGACGCTCGATGAGTACTATAAGTACTTGGAAAAACTTGAGGCCAAGCACGTCTTTGACGATGCGGTTCGAGCCGACAAGAAAAACAAAGAAAAGAGAAACGCCGACCGATCTGAAAGCGAGAGCAAAGACGGCGGTAAGAAAAGAAAGAGAGGCAAAGACCGCAAGAAGGGCGAAAAGGGGGACCGAAAGGAAGCCTGCAAGCACTGCGGAAAGTTCCACCCGGCCCCCGATGACAAGTGCTGGAGCCTCCCTGGCAATGCCAAGGAGCGCCCAAATAAGCGTCCGCGCGGAGCCCGAGAGAACATGTTCTCGGCCCTCCAAATGGAGACGGTCGTGAAAGCCCTCGCCAAGAAACAAAGTAAGAAAGAAAAAGGAAAGGCCAAAGCCAAAAGGCAGGTCAGTTTCCAGCTGAATAATCAATCAGGCAGATAGTAGCAGTAACGAAAGTAGCGAATCCGAGAGCGACTACATTGACTACAATAGCGAAAAGGAACATAGTTTTGCTATTCGAGCGTCACGCCCTGGAATAGAGCTGAATAGGAAAATTGCGAGGCGGCTAACTACAGAAATAGTCGTCGAAGCTTTAAATCCTAGAGGCGAATCCTACATCCTTAGAACTCTTCTAGATACGGGTACTAGTCGTTCTATTGTTCTTAAGAACTTTGTAACGCTTAGCCAGCTCGTTCCCACTGGAAAACGAGTTACTACTTGGACTACTATGGGCGGCAAATTCAAGACGGACAAAGTCGGAATGATTCGCTTTAGGATCCCCGAACTCTCGTCTAGTAAGGAAATTCGTTGGCCATATCACGTCGACGAGCATACAGATCGCGAAAACTCACCTTACGACCTGATTCTAGGACTTGACCTATTAGCCGAATTGAAGTTTGTACTCGATTTCGAGAAACGAACGATTCGATGGGGCGATAGCGAAGTCGAGATGAAGGAACGTGGAGTTGTGACGGATCCAGAGGCTCTACAGCTTCTGTACGAGATGTCTCAAGACGCCCCCGTTATCAAAGCGGCGGAAGAACGACAAGCTAAGATCCTCGATGCCGACTACTCCAAGGTTGAGATGGAAGAGTTTGTTGACTCACTCGACTACTTAACTAAGGAGCAACGAGACGAGCTACTAGCTGAACTGATGCAGCACCCCACACTATTCGGTGGCGGACTAGGTAAACTTAAAATAGATCCTATTCGTCTAGAGCTAAAAGAAGGAGCAAAGCCGTATCATGCTAAGCCATTCGGCATTCCTCATGCGTACGAGCAAACGACGCGAAAAGAGATCGAACGATTCGAAAAACTTGGAATCTGGAAGCGTGTCAACCAATCCACATGGACGGCCGGCACGTTCATTCAACCGAAGAAAACGGGCGATGTGCGTGTACTTACAGATTTTCGGAAACTCAACGAATATCTTGTGCGCAAGCCGCACCCACTGCCAAAGATCAATGAGTTATTGCAAAAACTCCAGGGCTTTAAATGGGCAACGGCTATTGACCTCAGCATGGGCTATTATCACATTCCAATGGATAAGTACAGCCAAGGCCTCCTTGGTACTGTAATGCCGTGGGGCTTATATCAGTACCAGGTGCTGCCGATGGGTATATCCAATGCCCCTGATATTTTCCAAAGTATCATGATGCGTCTCCTTGGTGACCTGGAGTATGTACAAGTATACATGGATGATATTTTAATAACGAGCAAAGGCACATTTAGCGACCATGTCGCAAAGCTTAAAGAGGTCCTCGCACGACTCGAACAAGCCGGTTTCCGCGCTAACGTCCGCAAATGCAAATTTGCTGCCGACCGCGTTGAGTACCTAGGCTACCAGATCTCCCGTGACGGTATCCATCCCCAACCTAAGAAAGTGGAAGCGATCCTAAAGATGCAGCCGCTGCAAACGAAGCGACAACTGAGACGTTTCTTAGGCATGGTAAATTACTACCGTGATATGTGGCGGAAGCGATCGCACATACTGGCGCCGCTAACGGCGTTGTGTTCCAAGTCAGTCCCGTGGAAATGGACTCCCGAATGCAATGAATCATTCGAGTCGATTAAGCGAGCAGTAGCGCGAGAGACGCTGTTGAACTTCCCCGACTTCAATAAAGAATTCCACATATATACGGACGCTAGCGATTATCAATTGGGCGCCGTAATTATGCAAGATGGCAAGCCATTGGCGTTCTATAGTCGGAAGTTGAACTCCGCCCAGAAGAATTATACAACAGGCGAACAGGAACTGCTAAGTATAGTTGAGACGCTTAAAGAATTTAGGAATATTCTCCTTGGTCAACAGCTGGTAGTACACACGGACCACTTAAATATTCTGTACAACAAGATGCCGAGTTCCCGAGTGGTTCGCTGGCGTCTCTTGTTGGAAGAGTACGGTGCTAAGTTCGTGCATGTCAAAGGCGAAGACAATGTAGTCGCGGACACGCTATCGCGACACCCGAATAGTGACCCAGACGATGAGTCGACAGAGGATGTTCCCATTGGGAAACAAATGTCGTATTGCATGTCGCAGCACCCAATTGATGACGACGACTACGAGATCTCCTATGCCGACCTCGTGACCGCGGAAGACATCGCGGCAGAAGAAGGATTCGCACTGAGTCCAAAGGTAGTAGCATACTACCAAAACAAAGACCTCGATCTAATGCAAAAAGCCAGACGAGCTCCCTCTAAATACACCAAGATCAAGCTAGAAGGTGTAGAAGTTATAGCTAAGTACGGTAAAGTAGTAGTACCGACTGCACTACAAGATAGAATGGTTGAAAGCTACCACGACTTGCTACAACACCCAGGCATGACACGAATGGAAGCGACAATACGCCACGTATTCGATTGGCGAGGGTTGCGAGAGAAAGTCGAGCAACATTGTTGCACGTGCAAGATATGTCAGTTGACGAAGAAGCAACGGAAAGAATATGGCCATCTGCCGCCGAAAGAAGCGGAGACAATACCATGGAAGCGTGTGAACGTAGACATGGTAGGACCATACACCGTGCGAACTCCGAAAGGAGTGCGCGAGCTCTTAGCGATGACCATGATCGACCCAGTCACGGGTTGGTTCGAAATAGCACCACTGCCTAAACCTGATAGCTACGAGTGCCAGAAGGTATTCGATGCTTATTGGTTGGCGAGGTACCCAAGACCTCAACAAGTGGGCGAAGATAATGGTTCGACATTCAAACGCTACTTCAACGACTTATGTAAGAATTATGGCCTGGAGAGGAAGCCCTCGACAGAATACAATCCCCAAAGTAACGGCGTAATAGAACGTGTACACCAAGTATTAGGAAACGCGTTACGTAACTTCGAATTAGAGGAACGCGAGCTCGACGAATCAAATCCATGGGATGAGTTCCTCACTGCCGCCGCCTTCGCGATTAGGAGTACGCACCACACGACCCTACAGGCATCCCCAGCGCAGTTAGTATTCGGCAGGGATATGTTTCTCCCAGTACAGTTTGTGGCAGACTGGGCGCGTATTAGGCTACGCAAGCAGAAGATCATTGATGCTTCTAATAAACGAGAAAATTCAAAGAGAATCCACCATCAGTACAATGTCGGCGATCGCGTGCTGCTCACTACACCCGGAAAGTTACCGAAAGTACGGAGTCCACGTACGGGACCCTACAACGTAGTGAATGTACATGACAATGGAACCGTGACCATTCAAAATGGCCCCGTACAGCAACGAGTTAACATCAGACGGATTACACCGTACTGGACAAAGTAACCGAACTGTTCCATAGGGAAGCGGGTGCCATACCCCACAGAGACGCATAATTAGTTTAGTCAAGTTAGTCCTTTGAGTTGTAGTCTTAGTAGTCATAGATGAACGGAGTCGTCCGTTGGACGGACGACGTACAGACGGCTAACGGACACGGACGCGAACGAGCCGTGACGTCGTCGCTGACGGCGCACCGACGCAGCGATCAAAGGAGTCGCAGCGTTACACATATACGCGCTCTGTAGTATATCGCATAGTAACATTCGACTAACCCATAGAGTCCCTTGCCAACGGCATGCCTACAATCTAAGTAGTAAATATTCATCACCTAATAGAGGAGATGTATTTAGGACAAGGAAATAATTCAGACCATGGGTAAAGAGGAGTCGTAGCTAGCCAAGACTAGGGACGCCTAGTTAGAAGGCGACGATACGAGGAATCGACATATCCGAATGGATAGCATATATGCACGTTATTTACGCGCAGGGAACGTCTTCACAAAATGAACGATCGGTCGCAAATATTTGAAAGACGAAAATCTTTCGTCTCGTCAATCTTATTGTTGGAAGGAAAGTCAAATAGATGTAATATAGGTCTCACAATTAAATTGTCTTCTATTCTTTTATTCGTCACCCCGGGGATAGGGCATGCCCCATCGCGTTGCTCGTGGAAAACGAAAACTTCGTCACATCCGCAATTTTTGCGTTTCCCACCTACTCTTTCAGAGACTTTGTAATAGGATAACTCGTCCTTAACATTATGCATTAAACTAGATTTTTCGTGTACAACTCGCTCACACCTTCAGTTTTCATCGTCGCTAGCGACAAGGTTAGCCAAGAGTTCGTCCGCATTGAAGTTTTCTTCGAGCCTACGAGACAACTTGCATGAGAAATACATCTAGTTTTTAACCTAGCCATAATTTTCACAACTATTTCGATCCTACAAACGACGTAGTGCATAGTGTTAACACTCCACGACAATCGTCGTGATCAAGTTCTAATTATTCAAGATGAAGCTCTCTAACGCAACCGTTGCCGCCGCCGCGGCCATTTCTCGACATGACATGACGAGAAAGGGTTTCCAACGAGCCCCGATCCCAATTCAACGTGAACCTGAAGTTGTGGTGAACAAAGATAAGTTGGTTACCTTCAAGTGTCGCAATGTTCCGGATGATCCAACTTCTACTCAGTTTGAACTGTCGATTCTTCCGTTCAACGGCGACGAGTCGCCTGAAACTTGGTTTCGCCTCCAAGAAAAAGCCAAAAAGGTGATCAACGGTCAGCACCTGACCACCGGTCCACATAGGTATGAATTCTACCACCCTATCCTTACCGGAAAGGCCCTTGCCAAGTTCGAGGAAACCGCAGCGACCGCTGGGAACGAAACTACTGCAAATTTGAAGACCGTCCTCCAAGGAGTGACGAACTACGTTCTACCAGCGCGCGCCTTGCAGACCCAGAAACGTTACATGCGCCGTTTGTGTCGCAAGCCTCCTGAGATGTCGATGAAGGAATATATCAGCCGCTTCCAGCAACTCAACAGCTACTTGGCGATGTTTGACAGCACTCGTGGAGCAGCCAACAAACTCCCCAACGACGAGATCATTGAGCATGCGGAGTTCGCCATTCCCGCCAGTTGGCGTCAACAGATGATCCTGCAAGGTTTTGAGCCGATTGACCACACTTTGGACGAGTTCACCCAGTTCTGCGAGCGCCTCGAATTTACCGAAAAATTGCACGAAGCTCATCACGTCCGTAAGCAGAAGCCAGATGGCAACCATCCTCCGAAGGGGAAGCAAGACCCGCGAATGGATCACTCGAAGCCTGCTATTAAGCACGGCCCAAATGACAAGACTCCTCCCTTTAAATGTGCCTACCATGGCCCCAACTGGTCCCACAACACTGGGGACTGCAAGATGGTGGTGGCGCAGGCCCAGAAGATGGCGGCCGCCCATGGAAACTTCATCAAGAACGGCGATAAAAAGCCTCGTTACGGCAACCGTACTTGGGTACGTGACGATGGCGGCGCCAACAAGAAAGAAGAACTGGAGCAAGCGGGTATATGTGCCCGCACGTGCTCGCATAAAGATGGCGAACGCCGTTGTATGTCGGGTCATTCGCCTTAAGTTCGACAAAAGCAGACGTTTGGTCAGCCGGCTGAAAACGGCTGAAATTTCAGCCGGCTGAAAGTTCAGCCGGCTGAAGTTTCAGATATGACGGCTGAAAGATCAGCCGCGGCTGAAGTTTCAGCCGGTTCGCCATCACACCAAGGCACTTAGTTTAACGAATATTTAGATCCTTAGCATGCAGAGAAGGGTTGAGTTTGCGATCGCACTCCTCACATAACGATTTTGCTGAATAGCGCGCGTGCCATCTCGTCGCTCATAAAACCGTTGGTTTTTTGAAACTTCGCGCCATCATCCCCCCATCACATCCACATTTCTTTTCTTCCAACACATCAAATACCGACAATGAGCAATCACCTTGCTGACCTGGGCCGGCAGCCGTTGATAGTTGCTGGGAGAGTTGACAGCCCTGCCGTCATTGCAGGGCCGCCCGTCGCTATTGGCGGCAGGCTCATGATAGCCGGGAGACCAGCATCAGCAGCTGGGCGAGTTGATCATCAAGTTGCCGGCGAAGCTCAATCCAGTAACAGCAATGCTGGACGACAAGGCGATGTGGCTCCTGTGGATGGTTCTTATGCCGCACCCGGGGAGGGACCGCCATCTCCTTGGGGCACGAGTCGAGCCAAGGATCATTTGAGAGAAAGACTCAACAACCCAAACGATGAAATATTTCTCAAGAAGATGAGGCCAAAGCAGGTCCAGCAGTCGCATTGGTTATACATGAGATACAATCCGAAAAACTTTGCCAACAATCTACGAACATTGAAAGCAGAGGTGGTTGGTACTAGGGATGCCGTTGCCTTCAACCAACAGGCATGGGAGAAGGAACTGCATTCCTTCCCTAGACCACACTTGACCTCGCAAGGTAAACCTTTCTGGGATCGTTCGGATGCTCAGCAGATCCTTGAAGAAGAGCTGGACGAAGTCTCTCACCTCAAACCAGCTGAGGTCTATCGGCGCCATCAAGAGTATCAGGCATTTACTCTTGAGGACTTTCGGAACTACTTTCACAAGGCCAAGTCGAAGAAGCGCCAGGCGGTGTACTGGCAGATGAAACGAAATCGCAAAATGAGCAAGAAGTACGAAGAAGTCCTTGAGCAGGAAACTTTAGAAAACTAGAAGATAGCGGAAGTAATAGTAATGGATGATTAGTTTACAATTCTAGTTCTTTCTGTCTAATGCTTTGTATTCTAGTTCAGCTAGAACCAGCCACATGGTTGCTTGTTCGGTTGTAGGCAGTGCTGCTAGTCATTCATCAGACAAGGCATCACTAATCCCACCATTGCCATCATCACTTTTGCCTTTATTGTGGTGCTGGAATTGCTGCTTGCGCAATTCCTGTGCGTTGCTGAAGCGAGGGTCAGTTGTTGCCTCCTTCTTGTTTGATGGCTTTGGGATTTGTCGCCGCCATGCCTTCTCCCCAAAGTTCCTCTTAGGCGTACTCAAAGTACTACTAGTAGGAACAACAGCAAGTTCAGTGTTGGCCTTGGCACGTTTGACGGGAGGTTCTGTTGGTGCCAGTGGAATCAGGGGCAGCAACTTGGTGGTAGGTGCAGTTGGAACCATGGATGCAAACTGCTGTGTAGGAGATGCTGCTGGTGCTGCACTACCACTGGTAGGCTGTGAGGACAGGGGTATGCTACTACTGGTGGCAGCAGCCGAAACAAATGGAACTCCTATACATGAATAAATGAAATCTTTAGAATAGAATTATCCTTACGGACGATCGATCAATCAAAGTCACCACTGTCCATACCTTCATTGTTTTCAGCTTCAGCTTCGTTGAGTGCACTCAACATTGCTTGCATTGCCTTGTCCATGACATCGGTATCATCGGCCTCATCATTATCTGCCCCAATAGACTTGACCGCCTTCTGAGTAATCGCGACATCCCAATAGAAGGCGATGAGAAGTTGCTTCTTTTGCAGACCAATCTGCTTTTCAAGCTTCTCCTCATATAGCAAAGTCCACCGAATCAACTCGTAGTCATCCGATGGGGAGATCCCATTGAACGACTTGTTGTTCACAATGATATTGTCGGGCAGCCAGAACTTGATCTTTCTTGCTTTCTTCTTTGCCTCATTAGCCGACTGAAGCTGTGCATGCAACATGTTTGCACAGGCTTTATTATTGCTAACCTTGGCCGCCATTGTGTTGAGAAGCTCAACACTCTTCTTGTTGCGGCGATGAGCAGGAAGCGACGGCTCTTCGAGGATGAAGCCCTTGAAATCCTTAGAGATGCGAAGTTTGATCTGATCTCTGTCATTGCCGTTGATGCAATTCACCTCAACCCGAATTCGTTGGGTGACCTTATTACGATGGTTGATCGTCTGGGCCTGCCAAATGGTCACGTTGCCCACATTGAGATCAGGATCCCACTCAAGGTTCGCTTGAACGTTGTAGTCATCGTCAGCCATGGTTGGAGTTGTAGGAAAGAGTTCTCGGCAGCTTGCCAAAGGTGTTGAAGGCGATGCAAATGAAGGCGATACAAGAAGAGGAGATCCAAGCAAAGGAGGAGATACTTGTTGCGACTGGACAGAACTAATCAAAGCTCGCTGGTTCTTGAGAAGGTACAAGCGTCGATTGAGGATTGCTTTGTACAAGGGAGAGCCGTGAAATCCAAACAGGCTTCTTAGTGCAGGGTTGGTGTTGCACAATTTGCTGAGTGGTATGTCACGTGTCTTGCTGTCAGAAAGGAGCAAGAGAAGTTGTTCTTCAACAGCTTGAGGGAGTTTCGACTTTTGCTTTGGTGGCATTGTGAAATGAAAGCTGCCGCTTCTCAAGAAGCTTTTCCCAAGAGCTTCTCAACAAGCGGGTCTTCAAAGATTCTTCTTCTTCTTTCCCCCCTTTGTGGTTGACACAGTCGGACAAGTATGTGACATGAGATACTTAAGCCTTATCTCTGGGGCTATTCAAACTTTGATTTGAATGGCACGGGAACTGCAATTCAAATGGTGGACGGGAGTCACATGGACTTTTGCACTATCTTTTGACTACTATTGATAGGGTTCATGAGAGATAATCGAGTCCCATGGACCTTTGATGCCCTGCTGTCTACAACTACTAGACGATGATAGGGTTCATGAGAGATGATTGAGTCCCATGGACTTTGGAGGCCAACTCTACAACTACAAGCTAATGTAAGGCTTGCAAGAGTATGAACTAGTAATAGTAACTACTTCTACTATCTTGCTAAACATCAAAGAGGGCATGACCATTCTCCAGGTCATACTGTACCGCCACAACTACTGCTTCGAATGCCCGCCTGTGCTGGGACAAGAAGCCCTCCGACTCCGGATCAGTGGTCAACCTGTGACGAAAACGAGTTGACAAAATCTTGTAGGCCTTGATTCGACTATTGAAAGTCTCATGACGGGCCTTCACTCGAGCCTTGAAACGCTTGAGCTCTGCTGAATCTTCGGGCCTGGTGACCGTGATCTTGTTGGGCTCACCTCTATAGCCCGAGTCACCAATCGCTCGCTGGTCTTCGGCAATTTTGAATTGCAGAGCGTCTGGATCCTTGTCTTCCATTTTCCGCCCACCACGAAAGGTCGTAATGTCATGCTGGGCTGCCGGAAATGGGCCCTGGACGTTCACACACCCACCGTTGCCGTGAATCGCAATGGCCAGCTCATAGGTGAGGGCTGGACCATTATGCTTGTGGGAGTACCATTTGGTATCCGGGTGTTTTCGGGGTTCATATATACAACAATGAACCCCGTCAACTGAAATTATGAAGGCAATGTCTTCATCGGGGATGGCATTGTCAAAAACAATTTTGACTTCGGCCATGACTTGTATCCACCTAGTATAGGCCCGAACTTTAATTCGAACAGTCTTCTCATCATAGTCAAACCGTCCAGCAATGTTGGACTCAAGATCGTAGGTCTTAAGCCAGTACATTGCCATAAGAAAATCCTTCAAATTGATGCTTGTAGGATTTTGACGAACCGGGTGGGGATCAGCTTCTGTCCTCTCAATAAGGAGGGCAACATTGTCCTTCAAATCATTGTATAAACTGGCCAAAGCTTCAGTGGCTGGACCAAAGGCACTGCGAAAGCGGCGAATCAGTAATCGTTGAGTGACTTGTTGCTGTTGAAACCCCACCTGCTCTAATCCTTGTTGAAGAATTTGGGCTGGGGTGAGTTGGGGAGCAGCATTGTTGCCACGCCCACCCCAACCACCACGCCCACCCCGGCCACCCCGACCACCAAGAAATTGGTCTGCATGGCCAGCATGACCAGCGGGTTGTTCTACCACTCGGCCAGCAGCACGGCCACCACCACGGCCACGACCACCACCAGCAACAACAAGAACTTGGCCAGCATGCTGGCCAGCAGGTTTTTCCACCACTCGGCCAGCAGCACGGCCACCCCGACCACCCAGAATTCGGCCTGCATGGCCAGCCCGACCAGCGCCACTTGCCGCCCAGCAGCACGGCCACGACCAGCACCACCACCAGCAACAACAAGAACTCGGCCAGCATACTGGCCAACAGCATGACCAGCTGGTTGTTCCACGACTCGGCCAGCAGCACGGCCACGGCCACCACCAGCAGCAACAAGAACTCGGCCAGCAGCATGACCAGCGGGTTGTTCCACCGCTGGGCCAGCAGCACGGCCACGACCACCACCACCAGCAGCAGCAACAAGAACTTGGCCAGCACGGCCAGCAGCTACTGGCATTGGGCCACCATGAGGACCACCAACAATGCGGCCTGCTGCAGGGCCAGCAGCATGCAGACGACCAGCGGGTTCTTGTCCTCCCATCACTCGGCCAGCAGCAGCACGGCCAGCACCACGACCACGACCACCACCAGGAGCAACTTGACCTATCATTGTCATTTGAGGAAGATGTGTTGTTTTGTTGCGTCTACTCTAGCATAGACTACCGATAGCTAGAGCAGCTTTGGTTGTGTTCGATTGTTGTGTTTGAGTTTTGGTTTGTGAATGGGATCGCACAAAGCCACCACAAAGCAACGGCTACCCCCTACCATTAAATAACGCAGCGAGTGATCGCAAAAATTAGATGGCGAACTCCCATGTGAAAGCTCAGTGGTCAGATTAGTCGATTCAGATTTCACGGCTGAAACTTCAGCCGTTTTCAGCCGGCTGAAACTTCAGCCGGCTGAAACTTCAGCCGGCTGAAATTACGGCTGAGATAGCCTCAAGGTTCGCCATCCCGTCCCCACCAGTAATGGTGTTCGCCAATTTGTCTAAAATTTTCGCAAATGGCATATATACCCGCTTGCTCCTGCATGCCATGATCCAAAACATGGTCAAGGATGCGGTCAAGGACGAGCGCAAGCGCAAGGCGATTGATCCACCCGACGAAGAAAACTTCAATGTGGACGAACTCTTGGCTAACCTTGTTGCTAGCGACGATGAAAACTGAAGGTGTGAGCGAGTTGTACACGAAAAATCTAGTTTAATGCATAATGTTAAGGACGAGTTATCCTATTACAAAGTCTCTGAAAGAGTAGGTGGGAAACGCAAAAATTGCGGATGTGACGAAGTTTTCGTTTTCCACGAGCAACGCGATGGGGCACGACCTGCGCGCCCATCCGCCTATGTACCATCCGAGCCGGGCGAGATCTTCGCCTCATTGGACCAATGCATTAATTACCGTATCGCGGCGGAATCGCACGCGATAACACGACTGTACAACCGGAGCTCACCAAAACGCCAGAAAACCGCGCCAGACGAAATTCCGTACTGTTTCGCGCAAATTAACACGCGCCTGGGCAAGGCCAAGGCGGCAGCGTTGACGATGCTACTAGACACCGGAGCATCACGAGGACTGATCTCCGAGAAGCATGTCAAGAAGCTACGTGTCAGGACGACACCATCGAGAACCACCTTCACGACAGCTGGAGGTGTCGTCGAGACGCACCGCGAAGTAAAAATCCAGTTTAAACTTCCGGAATTTCATGCCAATAGGGTGATCGAATGGGTCTTCCAGGTGACATCCGACCTTGGCAACTACGACATGATCATTGGCAGAGACCTTCTGCGAGAACTAGGTGTCAAGTTCGACTTCAAGACAAGGGAAGTCGAGTGGGACTCAGCTGCGATTGCAATGAAAATATTCGGCGAGTCGCCCGACGAAGACACTTGGCAGGCCGACGCAGATGGCGGTGCCAAGTCCATTAAACAAATATTAGACGCCAAATATGCCCCAGCGGACATTCCGCAGAAAATCTCCGAGATGGACCATCTGTCGGAAGAGGATAAATCCGCCCTCAAGACGCTTCTTCAGAAACATGAGACGCTCTTTGACGGCACGCTTGGCACTTGGAAAGGCGAGCCCTATGATATTGAGCTAAAGCCTAATGTCACGCCATATCATGCGAGGCCATATCCAGTGCCGAAGGCATATGAACAGACGCTACGCGACGAGGTCGATCGCCTCTGTGCAGTCGGCGTACTAAAGAAAGTTAACCGCTCTGAATGGGCGGCACCGTCGTTCATCATCCCAAAGAAGGACAAGACGGTACGATTCATCAACGAATTTCGCGAGCTCAACAAACGAATTAAGAGGAAGCCATTCCCACTACCTAAAATACAAGAGCTACTGTTAAAACTAGAGGGTTTTCAGTACACTACTAGTTTAGACCTAAACATGGGCTACTACCATGTGGAACTTAGCCCAAATGCAAAGAAGCTTTGCACTCTCGTCTTCCCGTGGGGGAAATATGAGATGCAACGACTACCTATGGGACTCAGCAATAGCCCCGATATCTTTCAAGAAAAGATGTCGTCGCTGTTCGCGGACCTAGAATACATACGTACGTACATAGACGATCTTCTAGTACTTACTAAGGGTAGTTACCTAGACCACCTAGAGAAACTCGACGTGGTACTACAACGTCTGAAAGACACGGGACTTAAGGTGAACATCAAGAAGTCCTTCTTCGCGAAAGCGGAGCTCGAATACCTTGGCTACTGGATTACCCGAGACGGCATCCAACCCGTAGCAACCAAAGTGCAGGCAATTCAAGCCATGCTCGCACCGCGCAATAAGAAGGAACTATGCGCTTTCATCGGTATCGTGAATTATTATCGCGATATGTGGGTGCGCCGATCGCACATCCTCGCCCCGCTCGCATCACTTACGTCAAAAACGGCTAAGTGGGAGTGGACCGGCGTGCACCAAGAAGCATTTGACACGATGAAGAAAATAATAAGCAAGGAGGTTCTTCTAACTTACCCGAACTTTCAGTTACCGTTCGATATACATACCGACGCGAGCGACACGCAACTTGGCGCAGTCATCTCGCAAAACGGTAAGCCAATCGCGTTCTATAGTCGCAAGCTCAATCCCGCGCAAACACGGTACACCACTACCGAGCGGGAACTACTAGCTATTATAGAAACAATCAAGGAGTTTCGTACGATTCTCCTGGGTCAACAGATTTGCGTCTACACCGACCACAAGAATCTAACCTATAAAAACTTTAATACTGAACGCGTTATGCGCTGGCGACTCATCCTCGAAGAGTATGGTCCCGAACTAGTCTACGTTAGAGGTGAAACGAACGTAGTAGCGGACGCTCTTAGTCGACTTGGTAAGGACGAAAAGCCCTTTACCGAGGCCAACTTCGCAGAGTACTTTGGGGGCGACGAGCTACCCGAAAGCGTCTTCCCCCTCACCTACAAGTACATTATGCGACATCAGCGCAAGGATACCGCGCTTCTTCAAAAAGCAGC
The DNA here is from genome assembly GCA_951394045.1 of Nitzschia sp. DOCU1. Lineage (NCBI taxonomy): Eukaryota > Bacillariophyta > Bacillariophyceae > Bacillariales > Bacillariaceae > Nitzschia > Nitzschia sp. DOCU1. The sequence continues at coordinate 3,661,046 of OX595985.1, forward strand.
GTCGGACAATAGATATAGTGTAAAGGTTTTTCGTGGGGGCGGTAAGAAACGTCCTCTAGTAGTTAGAGATAGTAAGATAGTTATTCCGCAGTCACTCCAACGCCGATGCGTTGAGTGGTACCACGAGACACTGTGTCATCCGGGCGAGACGCGCACGGAGCACACGATTCGGCAGCACTTCTACTGGAAAGGACTGCGAACCGACGTCGTCGATATTTGCAAGAAATGCAGGTTGTGTCAATTAACAAAACGCAAGACCCTTAAGTATGGGCACCTGCCAATTAAGGAACCCGAGAGCGAACCTTGGGAAATTCTCTGTGTCGACCTCATAGGCCCTTATTCGATTAACCAGGGTAAACGACATAAGGGTAAACAGAAACAACTCGAACTTTGGTGCCTTACCATGATTGACCCGGCAACTGGCTGGTTCGAGATGGTTCGCGTACCCAACAAAGAGGCTTTTAGTATCGCCGAATTAGCCGAAAAGACGTGGTTCACGAGATACCCGTGGCCACAACAAGTCATTTATGACCGCGGTACGGAGTTCATGGGGGAATTCCGGCGAATGGTCAAGGAAGACTATGGCGTGCTTGCGCGCCCAATCACTGCAAGAAATCCGCAGGCGAACGCAATACTCGAACGAGTACACCAAACTATCGGGAATATGATTCGTACGTTTGAACTGCAGCACTCAGACGATACAGTCGGACTCGATGGAATCCTGGCAGCCGTGATGTTCGCCGTTCGCGCGACATACCACACTACGCTACAGGCTACGCCGATGCAACTAGTATTCGGTAGAGATGCTATTCTCAACACCCGCTTCGAAGCTAACTGGAAGCTCATCCGTGAGCGCAAGATGCAACGCATTGCAAAGAACAATGCGGCAGAAAACAAAACGCGATTACCGTATGAGTATCGCGTAGGCCAACAGATCATGATCAAGCAGGACCAGCAGCGTAGTTCTAGTAGAGTCGAGACCTTTGACATGCATTGACAACAATCCGAACAGGAGGTTGATGCATCTTGTAGTAGACTAGCTACGACGTTGTACTAGGGTTCTTTAGACGTCGTCAGCTACTCTGGAATAAAGTATAGTTACCTCAATGTCATCGAGGTGCCAGATCTTAGGTGTCATTGACACTAGGATCTCATCGGCATTCGACTCGCTGGAGTCCTGCGCGATGCTTGCGTCATGCAACGTCACGTTGTCGGTGACGTCAATAGGTAATGGGCCTTGTCCGACGGTATCCGAGACCGGCCTAGCGTCTGCGTCCGCGCGCAACGCTTTCGTCATGCTACGTCATCACACATGATGTCACACATGACTAATTAGACTAATAGTTTTGGACTACAATCACTCGAAGGGGTCGACGTGCAAAGCAGTGTACTGCACTTGGGCGTAACCCATATTGGGTCCTTCTGGCATGGTGGCGTCCTCTTAGCCATTGGGGTTGTGTAGTAGTAGAGGGGACAGACACAATACTCCAACCATTATCCAGCAGCCAGGTGGAGTTACAATCTTCCTCCGAAGGAAATTGTTTCACCCCGCTTGGGGCTTTCCAGACGTAAACCGGTTTGGAAACGGATACTTCCGTCTCAGTAGGGACCTGGTCCTGTAACATAATTGCCAGTTGACCCTGGTTGAAATGACCTTTGCTTACATGAGTGAACTCGTACCGTGCGTTGGGGTAGAACAGGAGCAATGATCGTTGCTTGACTCTTCTATCAAGCGACTTGGATGTGACGGAGGAAGCAGGTCCCCAGTTACCAGCTGTAGTAGATTCTTCATCATGGCATGGGGAAGAGACACAAGCATTACCGTAGAATCTCCGCATTTTATCAAGAACCAGCGCTTCTGCGACATAGCATGGTTCTTTTCGTCCGAAGAGGAAAACAGCATCGCTGGGGATGATGTCGTCTTCGAAACTCTCAATAAAGGTACAATGTTCTGAAAGTAGTTGCTTGAATTCAACTTTGTCTGCATCTTCCCACTTGGGCAATCTCGTGAGGTCCGTAATGCGTCGCAAGGCGGCATCGTCGGCTGCCCTAACGGATTCCATAAGCCGACAAAAAGATAGTTCGGATACTGAAAACATTGATAGCATTCCTGGTGTTCCTTTGAAGGGCATCAATTGCAAGTGATCCATCGTACCGAATATTAAAACCCCACCACAGAACAAAGATGATTCGCCACGTATGTAGCGAAAGCAAATATCGAGCACTGCCATCAATTCGGCACTCATCATCCCCCACTCATCGATGAAAATGAAGTCTAGACGTCTGATGAGCTCAATTTTGTGAGGCTGACGGTAGAGTGCTTGAATGGCGAGTTCAGCCATGCGTCCGGGGGAAATTGAATCATCTCGTCCTTTAAGCCCTAGCAGGGCATGGAGGTGTATGCCACCTAGTTTTTTTGCCCTGTCGGCGATGAAACTGGTAGACACACCATTCATACCTTTCGCAAGGCAATACGCCGCACAAAAGCTAGCCACTGTGGTTTTTACCACACCTGGACCCCCAACATAAATAATATTTTCTGCTCTGCCGCATCCTGACAGGTACGCGTTCACTGCAGACTTGAAACGTTTCATGGCGGAGGTTTGTTCTTTGAAAGAGGCTTGACTTTGGCGACAATTCTTAGGCGGAGGGAAGAAAGCAGTCAAATCGGCAGGGAAGATAGTGGTGGGATCGGCCGTGTCTGTTTGAGTTGTCAGCGGACCATTTGGGCTCCCTTTGGAAATGAAGCCATCTTCCTCTTGGTGGTCAGCATCGTTGTCTACTACAGCAGGTCTTCTAGCATCGAGGATGGCCGCTTTGGGAGGTAAAAGCCCACGTTCTACGAGGTCACCACAGTGAGATAGTTCAGCATATATTGCATCGACCATGTGGGAGCGGGCTTCGTCGAGATGTTTCTCTACTTCAGCATCAACTGCTTGTGTCATAGCGGAAGCTAAGACTGGTGGGGTTTCAAGATGGCAGGGTACGGCGTCGGGGAAACCCCATAATTCGCGAAGATGGCCATACGCTTGAACAAGAGCACGATCGATTTGAAACGTACTGCTCGGTGAAACACGGAGTTCTCGTTCTATGTACACCTTGAGAAGTCGCTGAAAAGAGAACTCCATCCTTTCAGGAATCAACAATCCACCTCTAATGAAAGCTTCTCGGAGGGTACTGCCAAGCATCAGCTCGTATTCTGTCTCGAATCGACCGTACAACAACAAGAGATGGATTAGAAAAGGTACTTTTCTTCGAGGGTTGACAGGAGACCACCAAACGACGGGTGGGACTTTGGAATAGGTCCGGCGTGGAGCTAAATAGTTCTGCATAGCAAGAATGGTGTTGGGGGGGGGAGAGTTCAACTTGCGGAGTTGCAAAGGTGGTGCCTCTCTTTCTTTTCTTACCGCCGTCTTTGCTCTCGCTTTCAGATCGGTCGGCGTTTTTCTTTTCTTTGTTTTTCTTGTCGGCTCGGACCGCATCGTCCACGACGTGCTTGGCCTCGAGTTTTTCCAAGTACTTATAGTACTCGTCGAGCGTCATCGAGAAGGGATCGATGTTCGAGGTGAGCAGATCTCTCTGCCACTCGATTTTCTTTGCTCGGTCAAGGATTTCCACGAGCTCGTCGTTGTCGAACATCTCGTAGCTCGTTTTATCTTCGGGGATCGGGAAGTAAGGTAGCATGTTGTTTTGACGAAGTAGTTCGGCCCGGAAGTCGGCCAACGACATCTCCATCATAAACACATGGTAGCGTAGGTAGTTGCGTTGGCGGCGGTAGGCATGCTCGGTGCCGAAGTAGTACTTGCCCATTCGCTGCACCGCTTCGTTGAATGTGTCGTCCGGGGTCTCTTCTTCTTCCTCGTCCGACTCGTCAATGTTATGACGAAGGTTAGCCACAATGTCGGCGAACCTCTGCCTTGCTTCACCGGCCAACAATGCCTTCGCGTACTTGATCTTTTTCTCCCCATTGTCCAAGGGGACATCCCGAATTAACTCGTCCATCTGGATCCGCCACTTGACCCATCGTTCGGCGTCGCCTTGCTCGAAGATGAAGCAACGCGTTTCGAACTCATCCGAGTCCTCGTTGGTCGGGTCCAACTTGATCTTGATCTTTTTGGACTTCTCGTCCTCTTGGAGAACGTCATCGTCCTTGGGTTTCTCGCGACGGAAGAGGATCAGCGGGGGGTTAACGTGAGCGGCTTGAGTTAGGAGCAACGTGACTTTCTTGGCGTACTCGTGGTTGGAGTAAGAGGTCTTCATTCTCAAACGGCAGTTTTAAAACTGTGCCCTATCCCGGGGGTGACGAAATAAAGAATAGAAGACAATTTAATTGTGAGACCTATATTACATCTATTTGACTTTCCTTCCAACAACAAGATTGACGAGACGAAAGATTTTCGTCTTTCAAATATTTGCGACCGATCGTTCATTTTGTGAACGACTTTCCCCGCGCGTAAATAATGCGCATATATGCTATCCATTCGGATATGTCGATTCCTCGTATCGTCGCCTTCTAACTAGGCGTCCCTAGTCTTGGCTAGCTACGACTCCTCTTTACCCATGGTCTGAATTATTTCCTTGTCCTAAATACATCTCCTCTATTAGGCGATGAATATTTACTACTTAGATTGTAGGCATGCCGTTGGCAAGGGACTCTATGGGTTAGTCGAATGTCACTATGTTACTATGCGATAGACTACAGAGCGCGTATATGTGTAACGCTGCGACTCCTTTGATCGCTGCGTCGGTGCGCCGTCAGCGACGACGTCATCGCTCGTTCGCGTCCATGTCCGTTAGCCGTCTGTACGTCGTCCGTCCAACGGGCGACTCCGTTCGTCTATGACTACTAAGACTACCAGCTTAAAGGACTAACTTGACTAAACTAATTATGCGTCTCTGTGGGGTATGGCACCCCCTCACCACTGCCTCCTTTCCTACCACCTTTTGACTTTACCGTCCCTTTTTCGGGTTTGCACCACCCAAATCCGTTATCACGTTTTATTAACAGGGAAATTAGATATCGTAAATATCCTTACAGTGTCGCTACCAGATCACTGTGAATACCATAAATATTATGTCTTTTGCCAGATGCAAAATCCCGATTACAAATATCGCATTTACGGTTTCCAACGGTCACTTACCGCTTTTAAAATACCAGAGTAATACCAAAACTCCTATGTAAAATAACCCCTGCTACAAATTTAGAGAGCTGGCATATACCACCAGGTAATCCTTACTAATCTCGTTTTGTTTTCGGCTCCCGACTCCCGGGTCCCCATCATCTCGATGATGAGATCAATTTCGGGATCGTTCACGATATTCTCAATGTCCGTGGCTTAGAAAGGTCCTTTGACACAAATCTTTGTGATCCACAACCGACGTTTTCCTTGGGAAGCCCGTTCAAGTAGACGCCCCATGACAATCTCGCAAATGCCGCCTTCCACGGTACCAGCGCCGACCATTCCGATGCATAGCGGTCGCATCATATCCCCACCATGACTGAGGTTTCGGCATTTCATGTGACGACGATGCCTTGGATGAAGTGAAAGAGAGGGAGGCGAAACGCTGTGGATTGACAAGGCGGAACGACGAGGCATGGGCGAAGGTACGAAGAGCTAATCGGCGAACTCATTGATCCGTTGAGCCGAGCACTCCAATCACGAATCGATGTCAAAGTTCTTGGCCTGCGCCAAAAATCTTGGCGAATCATCCCAAAGTTCTTGGCCTCAGGCCAAAGTTCTTGGCCTACCTGGTATGAGGCCAAAGTCATTGGCATCCGTTGACCGAATTACCGCGAAAAACAGTTTAACGCGCTAAAAAAGTTTTCGCGCCGGCCGGTCATCGCGCCAGTCGGGCCCCATTGGAAGTTCCTTAAAGTGAGTCGGAATTTTATACACATGGGAGCGAACGTGTATAATAAGACTCAACACTCATGACTGAAGGGATATGACCAATACGACCGGTCACCCAGCATTGGGAGACCGCGGCGAAACGACGACCACCACCATCACAAGTAGTGGCAGCATCATGGCAACAACAACAACAACAAACGAAGTCATTGCTTCATTGCTGAACAACCCGTCCCATCTAAGGTGCATTCAGGGCTCTACCTGCCAGCATAAGGACATACAGACTACCATGGAAGAGCTACATTTGAGCAACCAGCGATTTTAAATGGATCATTGGAAGGCCCTTGCCTTCACATGCTACAATGCGATGTCAGCACTTTTCATTGTCGGGACATCAACGAAGAATGGAAGATAAGAACAAGATAATTGTGACATTGGCAAATCCTCATTGCCAGGTTGAAGAAGAATGGTTGGAAAATTGTGCATTGCTATTTTTCTGGCCAAACCACCACCGCCAGCAGCACTACTTAATTGGCGGTTGTTCCTTTATTTTCACAAATGTGACAATCAACTTCTGGGCTGCTGCATTACTACTGCTGCAAAGGCATGGACAATGACGCCACCACCATGGTCGCTGCTACCAATTGGTGGCTACATCAAGCTGCCACTACTAGGCTACCACCGCAGCCAGGGCTACTTTCAAATCATCGGTCGGTTCTTTATTTCCACAATGGCGACAATCAACTTCCATTGCTACTTCTGTAAAGTTGTGGACGACCACGACAACCCTGTGGTTGCTGCTGGCAAACCGATAGTACATGGGGCAAATTCTTAGTATTTCATGCTCTCACAGAGTGACTGGCACTGCTATCAATTGACAAGCAATCACAACTAGTAGCAAGACACCTACTCTGCTATTGCTGGTGAGTAGCCAGTTGCAATACTACTACTGGCAGTAGTGCTTGCCCTATATTGCTTTAACTCTACTAGTATATTACCACCAAATTGATAGTTGGACACGTGCTTCTGCTGCATTTGTTTGAGTACCGCCGCCTTCGGGGTAGTATTAGTACTGCTAACAGTAGTGTCATCTCGTTCTAGCAGCATGAAACCGTAGTAGTATTATGATCCCTAGCAGACAAAAGTTGGTTTAAATAATCCATTCAATACTGGTATAGCCCTACTTTAGCACGAGGGGGCACCAAATATGATGTTGTCGACGACTCCTACTATGAGAGACGCCTACTGTCCTATTTGTTTTTTGCAGGCACCTTGGCGGCAACCTGACGCAAAATTGACAATGGGTGCAAGCACAGAGCTCGGTTTCATTGTCGCCGTCCAAGTGCAGACTTACAATAGAGTTGATGATCCCTAAACGACTGCATTGGTCAAACAAGTCGACAGGTACGATCGACTGCTACTCATACCGATCGATTGCTACTCGTGTGGGGGCAGAAAATTATACAGCTCGGACAAATTGATGTATAAATTTCCGAACATACCCACGGTAGCGCCATCCCACCGTGCAAATAACGTGGCATACTACTGCCGGGTAGTGCGGAAAAATATACACTTTCTGTATAATGGACTTGTATGACTAATGAAGTCGTGTATACAATTCCGACAGTCCTTAAAGTGAGTCGGAATTTTATACACATGGGAGCGAACGTGTATAATAAGACTCAACACTCATGACTGAAGGGATATGACCAATACGACCGGTCACCCAGCATTGGGAGACCGCGGCGAAACGACGACCACCACCATCACAAGTAGTGGCAGCATCATGGCAACAACAACAACAACAAACGAAGTCATTGCTTCATTGCTGAACAACCCGTCCCATCTAAGGTGCATTCAGGGCTCTACCTGCCAGCATAAGGACATACAGACTACCATGGAAGAGCTACATTTGAGCAACCAGCGATTTTAAATGGATCATTGGAAGGCCCTTGCCTTCACATGCTACAATGCGATGTCAGCACTTTTCATTGTCGGGACATCAACGAAGAATGGAAGATAAGAACAAGATAATTGTGACATTGGCAAATCCTCATTGCCAGGTTGAAGAAGAATGGTTGGAAAATTGTGCATTGCTATTTTTCTGGCCAAACCACCACCGCCAGCAGCACTACTTAATTGGCGGTTGTTCCTTTATTTTCACAAATGTGACAATCAACTTCTGGGCTGCTGCATTACTACTGCTGCAAAGGCATGGACAATGACGCCACCACCATGGTCGCTGCTACCAATTGGTGGCTACATCAAGCTGCCACTACTAGGCTACCACCGCAGCCAGGGCTACTTTCAAATCATCGGTCGGTTCTTTATTTCCACAATGGCGACAATCAACTTCCATTGCTACTTCTGTAAAGTTGTGGACGACCACGACAACCCTGTGGTTGCTGCTGGCAAACCGATAGTACATGGGGCAAATTCTTAGTATTTCATGCTCTCACAGAGTGACTGGCACTGCTATCAATTGACAAGCAATCACAACTAGTAGCAAGACACCTACTCTGCTATTGCTGGTGAGTAGCCAGTTGCAATACTACTACTGGCAGTAGTGCTTGCCCTATATTGCTTTAACTCTACTAGTATATTACCACCAAATTGATAGTTGGACACGTGCTTCTGCTGCATTTGTTTGAGTACCGCCGCCTTCGGGGTAGTATTAGTACTGCTAACAGTAGTGTCATCTCGTTCTAGCAGCATGAAACCGTAGTAGTATTATGATCCCTAGCAGACAAAAGTTGGTTTAAATAATCCATTCAATACTGGTATAGCCCTACTTTAGCACGAGGGGGCACCAAATATGATGTTGTCGACGACTCCTACTATGAGAGACGCCTACTGTCCTATTTGTTTTTTGCAGGCACCTTGGCGGCAACCTGACGCAAAATTGACAATGGGTGCAAGCACAGAGCTCGGTTTCATTGTCGCCGTCCAAGTGCAGACTTACAATAGAGTTGATGATCCCTAAACGACTGCATTGGTCAAACAAGTCGACAGGTACGATCGACTGCTACTCATACCGATCGATTGCTACTCGTGTGGGGGCAGAAAATTATACAGCTCGGACAAATTGATGTATAAATTTCCGAACATACCCACGGTAGCGCCATCCCACCGTGCAAATAACGTGGCATACTACTGCCGGGTAGTGCGGAAAAATATACACTTTCTGTATAATGGACTTGTATGACTAATGAAGTCGTGTATACAATTCCGACAGTCCTTAAAGTGAGTCGGAATTTTATACACATGGGAGCGAACGTGTATAATAAGACTCAACACTCATGACTGAAGGGATATGACCAATACGACCGGTCACCCAGCATTGGGAGACCGCGGCGAAACGACGACCACCACCATCACAAGTAGTGGCAGCATCATGGCAACAACAACAACAACAAACGAAGTCATTGCTTCATTGCTGAACAACCCGTCCCATCTAAGGTGCATTCAGGGCTCTACCTGCCAGCATAAGGACATACAGACTACCATGGAAGAGCTACATTTGAGCAACCAGCGATTTTAAATGGATCATTGGAAGGCCCTTGCCTTCACATGCTACAATGCGATGTCAGCACTTTTCATTGTCGGGACATCAACGAAGAATGGAAGATAAGAACAAGATAATTGTGACATTGGCAAATCCTCATTGCCAGGTTGAAGAAGAATGGTTGGAAAATTGTGCATTGCTATTTTTCTGGCCAAACCACCACCGCCAGCAGCACTACTTAATTGGCGGTTGTTCCTTTATTTTCACAAATGTGACAATCAACTTCTGGGCTGCTGCATTACTACTGCTGCAAAGGCATGGACAATGACGCCACCACCATGGTCGCTGCTACCAATTGGTGGCTACATCAAGCTGCCACTACTAGGCTACCACCGCAGCCAGGGCTACTTTCAAATCATCGGTCGGTTCTTTATTTCCACAATGGCGACAATCAACTTCCATTGCTACTTCTGTAAAGTTGTGGACGACCACGACAACCCTGTGGTTGCTGCTGGCAAACCGATAGTACATGGGGCAAATTCTTAGTATTTCATGCTCTCACAGAGTGACTGGCACTGCTATCAATTGACAAGCAATCACAACTAGTAGCAAGACACCTACTCTGCTATTGCTGGTGAGTAGCCAGTTGCAATACTACTACTGGCAGTAGTGCTTGCCCTATATTGCTTTAACTCTACTAGTATATTACCACCAAATTGATAGTTGGACACGTGCTTCTGCTGCATTTGTTTGAGTACCGCCGCCTTCGGGGTAGTATTAGTACTGCTAACAGTAGTGTCATCTCGTTCTAGCAGCATGAAACCGTAGTAGTATTATGATCCCTAGCAGACAAAAGTTGGTTTAAATAATCCATTCAATACTGGTATAGCCCTACTTTAGCACGAGGGGGCACCAAATATGATGTTGTCGACGACTCCTACTATGAGAGACGCCTACTGTCCTATTTGTTTTTTGCAGGCACCTTGGCGGCAACCTGACGCAAAATTGACAATGGGTGCAAGCACAGAGCTCGGTTTCATTGTCGCCGTCCAAGTGCAGACTTACAATAGAGTTGATGATCCCTAAACGACTGCATTGGTCAAACAAGTCGACAGGTACGATCGACTGCTACTCATACCGATCGATTGCTACTCGTGTGGGGGCAGAAAATTATACAGCTCGGACAAATTGATGTATAAATTTCCGAACATACCCACGGTAGCGCCATCCCACCGTGCAAATAACGTGGCATACTACTGCCGGGTAGTGCGGAAAAATATACACTTTCTGTATAATGGACTTGTATGACTAATGAAGTCGTGTATACAATTCCGACAGTCCTGGAGGTACTGGCTGGCTGGCGGGCTGAAATAGTACTAAAATAGGCGTGCACTCTCTCTCTCTCTCTCTCTCTGCCATCATCAATATCCGTTACTGTCCGTTGCTCCCAATGATGGCTCGTCCGGCGCGCAGTGCGAAACGCTCCCATCTTATTATTTCGTATTATTGTCACGTTTCTCATCACATCCGCCCTTGCCTTTGCACAGTTGTTGCTCCTTTGCGTAACACTATTCCGACACTTTTATCGTTATCATTGTCATCATCATCGATATAATCATGATGATGGCCCCACGATATAATGATGAAACTACTAGGAGCAGACGATTTCACTGTTCAAACGGAGGCAAGAATGTCGTATTGCTATTTGTAATCGGAATTCTCTGCTTCTTTCTTGCGACTACGCAAAACGTTTGTCCTCCTACTTTATTCCAACAAGAACACTGTCCTCCTGCTGTGCCATCTTCACCCCCACCGCCTGAGGACGGCTCTCGTCGATTTGCATACTTTGATTCCGTCTTTAACGCCGAAGCGTTAATCCACAAGCATACTGTACCAAATGTCCAGCCAACGCCCGGTGTTTTTACAAACTTTCTAGGAATCAAAATCCTCCCAGATGTGCACAAGGACTTCGTGGGATCACGCCAGGGCCAAGTTGAGGCCCCACCACTTCTGAATAATTGGCATGCCGATGTGGCAGAATGGGCTGCCGTCTTTCGAGCCGTTGAACTTTCTGGGGATACGTTTACGATGATGGAACTGGGGGCCGGATGGGGATGCTGGCTTTTGAATGCTGGTGCCGCGGCCAAACAATTGGGCAAGACCATTCTAACGATAGGCGTAGAGGGAGATCCTGCCATGATTGACTTGCTAAAGCGGGGTCAAGAGATCAATGGTCGAAGTCCGAACGAGTACCGCGTCTTTCGTGGTGCGGCCTCCGATCAAGCCGGTTTGGCATTGTGGCCCAACTCGTCGGCCCAAGGTGCAGACGGATCTATGGCATCGTATGGATTGGAAGCCAAATATGGATTGGATTTGGAAACCTATAATCAAGAAATTGCAAGTGGTAATTATCAACCACTTGCCATGGTATCTTTGGCGGAAGCGGCAGGGTCGGATACAGTCCTTATCGACCTTCTCCATGTTGACATTCAAGGAGCCGAAGTAAATGTCATTACCGAAAAGTCGATGCCATACCTCAATGAGCACGTGGCATATATTTTTGTCGGATGTCATTCCCGACTTGCCGAAGGACTCATGCACCAACGCCTATCACAGGCGGGTTGGATTTTGGAAGTGGATCGGACAGCCATTTTTTCACCAGGAACGACGAACATAGCCATTGACGGCGTGCAAGGTTGGCGAAATCCTAGACTTACTACTGTCTAAAAGAACAAAAAAGGTAAGTAGTGGCTAGCAGCTGCAGTGATTATCTAGTGTTCCACCTAGTAGTAGTTAGTGAGGTTATCAGGAATTGTAGCTACTTGCATAGTTCGGCGGGTAATGATGATGTCTTAGTTGTTCACTCTGTCTGCATCCTCAAGAGCCTTTCGTCTGCTTCGCTTGGATAAGGGGAAACGACTGGGCCAGATGCTCTTGAACTTTTCTTCCGACAGCCTCCATCCCAAACTGAGCGTAGACCGCTTCAGTCATTCTTTGGCCATGTCGAACTTTACAATCATTCTGGACCACTGTCCTCATGGCCTTGACGGCGAATTCATGGTCAGGGTCTGCCCAGTGATTTCCCTCTCCATAAGGACCATATGATTCTTCCAGCTGTACAATCTTATAGGGTACAGCAAAGTGGCATGTACCAAGAAATTGCGTCACTGCCCGGAAGAACTCGACATTGCCACTGTAGTTGGTGGCAATCACAGGAACTCCTTTTACCATGGCTTGGAGAATATTCAAACCGTAACCTTCACTCCGATGTAGCGACACGTAGCAATCGGCTCGCTGCTGGAGGTTGTTCATTTCAGCATGGGTCAAAATTTCTGTGAGAACCTGAACTCGTGGGTCGTTGCCGGCTAGGTCCCTCAAGGCTTGGATTCCCTCAACGCTGCCATGACTGGTCTTTACGACAAGTCGATATTTGTGTTGTTTATCTTGGTCTTGAGGGAAGGCATTCACAAAAGCCCGGACTGCCGCCTCAGGATTCTTTCTTTGTACCACACTATAAAAGTCAAACACAACCAGAAATACGAATGCGTCGTCAGGAATATCGTCCAATGCAGCCTCCTGGGGATCTCTCGCTACAGCTATGGGAGAAAGAAGAATCATTTCTTTTTGCATCGCCGTAGGAATTGGAAGCACCCTCAATGGTGTCCCATCGTACCCTGGCGTCTGCCGAACAGCATCGAGGACAAACTGCGATGGAAGCCATATTTCGTCATAGTCCGCCAATGCATTTAACATATCATCTGGGAGTTTCTCGACCTCCCAAAACCACCAAGCGATGTTGTACTTCGAATCCCAAATGAAAGGCATTTCTCGCCTGGCACTTTCAGCAAGATTCGGGTTGGCCACAAACAAATTCACAGCCTCGGGATACGATCGAGATAGAGAGTAATCAAGACTCTCGAGGCGGAAATAGGTCGACACGTGAGGCAGCTCGGGAAAATGAACCGGTACCACTCTGCCATCAACTGAGCGTATCGCATTCACAAGATTTACAGCTGCCAATGCAATTCCGAAGGATGCCAAATGCCAGCCAAAAACATTAACGCCAACATCGGAAATGGACGAAACCTGACGATGAAACTCCCAGTGATGGGATATGTGGTAGTCTCGTGTTGCTCGCCAACGCTCGTAAATACCTTTCGAGACCATATTTTCCCTCAGTGCGTAGGTCTCAAACCAATCCGAGAAGGCAGCGTAGCTCCTTCCGGTCGGATCCTGGAATGCTTTTTGAAGGTCGGTCCTCCCTTGCCAAACACGGTGCATGATATCGCTGTAGTAAAACCTTCCCTCCATATTCACGGACATGTGATGCGGTCCGCTCATGAGCCACTCAAGGTATGTTAGCTTGGCGGTACCTGGTTCACCTTGACATTTGTCCAAGGATGGACAGAACGGATCCAGATGTACCTGCTGACGAAACAAGGCCTTTGAGACTCGAGACCAAGATTCGATATTGTACGGCGATTCGGCGTCTGGTAGAAACTTGGACGGTCTCAGATCTTGTGCCTGCTTATTATAGACCATGTCTGCGTATCGAAGTCGCATCCATTGTTCGACTTCAATACCGCTATCCCCGAAGAGCAGAGTGCCATATGGAATGGCACGGTAGTCATGGGCACCATGCCTACCAAGCAGCGTCAGGTATGTGTAAACGATCTCACGCAAGATTGGAAAGTAACCGAGAGTCGTATAACGAGTCAAATATTGGTCAATGGCGTCGTTGTCGTTGCTATCCAGTACGGACACGCCTGAAAAGTGAAAGAAAACCACGGGGCGACCTTTTTTTGCTGACCAGTCGTCGATGAAATAAGGACGACCATCTTTCAGCACTAGATTTGCGCTGTTGTAGTGCAGATTCCAAGGAGCAACATTGTATCGTGAATCCCGAAACACGTAATAATCATTCTCACTGAAGTAGCTCAGTAGTAAATTTCCCCACGTATCGCCGAAGTGAACCGCCCCTTCTTGAATTTCTATACATTTAAAGGCAGCTTCACACCAAACGTCAAGGAAGGCCAATGCTGGTGTTGTCCTGCTGAATCCAAGGAAGCCAAGATTGAAAACTCCAGCTTTTACAAAGACTGCATCAGATAAGCTGATTCCGTACTCAGGCAAGGGTTTCGTGGTATGGAGTGTGGTCACCACTGATTTTGTATCTAGATACTCCTGGACTTCTGAGAGTGAGTCCCCTACCCAAATGTCAGGATCCAGGTAGATGGCAGACGAAGCTCCAAGGACATGAAACGTGTACTTCAAGGCAAAAGGCCTCAACATTAATGCAAAGCTCGCCTCATCAAATATGAAAGCAGCTTGCTTTGTGCTACTAATGGTGAACTCGGTAAGCTGATCCATTGTGACAATTTCAAAGGGAGCTTCTGATAGGATTTGCTGCACTTTATTGGAGGCCTTCTCATCAAAAGGAAGGTTGATATCCGAGACATACCAGACGAAACAATTGATCTTTGGGTTTGAGACTTTGATTGTGTCGTACAATGTCCAAACAAACCCACATTTGTTCCATGCTGCTGTTGTAATGATGCAAGTATCTGGTTGACTTCCTTCTGGAGGTGAATGTGAAACAGCGGCGGCATGAAGGGACACAGCAGTTCCCCGCAGATTCTCTGCTGCATTCTTGTTGCCAAGATTCAACGAAGGAAGCAAGTGACTCTCATTTGGAGGTGGATCCTCGACCACGGGGACATAACGTAGCACCCGATGGTGCAAATGCAACAACACGCCGCACGAAAACAAAGCCAACCCACATAGGGTTCTTCCAAGTTGATTTCGCTCCCTTCCCTTTCTTTTTGTCATCGCAGTGAGGCGATATCTTTTCTTCATGTTTACTTTTTTGAACATCTGCATCAAACATGTGTTTTATCGTGTTCCTAAGCATCAATTGTTTTTTTAGTAAGAGCGGGAGGACGCTATCTATGAGGCCAGGATAACAGCGCGCGCAAAGCGTCCAGCAGAGCGTCCAGCGTCCGGCGTCCAGCACAATATCCGGGTTCCCCCCTGGAATACTCGGCAAAATGTCGCGCATTCTCGTCTTCGGTCCGATCAGGCTTATTTAAAAGGGAAACTTCGGGCATAAACAGATGAAAGGCCTATAACGGTCAAATGGCCCGCCCGCCGGACGTTTTTCCGACGCTCCGACGTTTTCCGGCAACCCTATGATGTATAGGAACATTTTAGTGTGTCGCAGTGCGACATATTGTATATGCCTCTATTAGTGTTTTCGCTGATTCGATTGGCTCTTCTATTAGTAATTTTGGTGTTTCCGCTAATGCTATTGGCTGCTTTTTAGTGGAGCAATGCTATTGGCTGCTCTTCTAGTGGAGCGCGGACCGCGCGATTCCCCTCAAATTTGTGGGGGGAAGGGGCTTGCCACGGGGGTGGTCAGTGTAGCTTTTACTTCTTCTGGAGCGAACGCGGTGTGGAACCGAGCGCCGGCCAGGTGGACGGCACATTCGCGCTCCGAATTTGATAAATCGTACTGTATGGAGAGCAGCGGGTTGGGAAAACCACGTCAGCAAAATCCTGTTAATAGTGAATCATTAAGTAATCGAATAGTGCCCTCGATCGTTGCACGGAATTTCTTTCTCGCCGAAAACGGAGATAATCATTTATGATTTGACCGCTATTGATCTTATTTGTGAACTCCCGATTGGCGGCGCAGAAAATACGGAATGTGGGAGCTCTTGCGGAATCATCCAAATGGAATCCCACATCCGGTATTGATTCCGGCCCCCGCCGGTTTTCCGGCCACCGCCGAAGCCCCCGCCGGTTTTCCGGCGGGGGCCGGAATTCCAATGCAGTACACTGCTTTACACGTCGACTCCTTCGAATGATTGTAGTCCAATAATATTAGTCTATTTAGTCATGTGTGACATCATGTGTGATGACGTAGCATGACGAAAGCGTTGCATGCGGACGCGAACGCTAGGCCGGTCTCGGACATCGTCGGACAAGGCCCATAACCTATTGACGTCACCGTCGGCATGACGTTGCATGACGCAGGCATCGCGCATGACTCCAGCTAGTCGAATGCCGATGAGATCCTAGTGTCAATGCCACCTAAGATCTGGCACCTCGATGACATCGAGGTAGCTATACTTTATTCCAGAGTAGCTGACGACGTCCAAAGAACCCTAGTACAACGTCGTAGCTAGTCTACTACAAGATGCATCAACCTCCTGTTCGGATTGTTGTCGATGCATGTCAAAGGTCTCGACTCTACTAGAACTACGAGAGCCTACGAGACAACTTGCATGAGAAATACATCTAGTTTTTAACCTAGCCATAATTTTCACAACCTTTTCGATCCTACAAACGACGTAGTGCACCAACCTTTGGATTTGGTGGATTCCGTATTCCTTTGTGCCCTATCCCGGGGGTGACGAATAAAAGAATAGAAGACAATTTAATTGTGAGACCTATATTACATCTATTTGACTTTCCTTCCAACAACAAGATTGACGAGACGAAAGATTTTCGTCTTTCAAATATTTGTGACCGATCGTTCATTTTGTGAACGACTTTCCCCGCGCGTAAATAATGCGCATATATGCTATCCATTCGGATATGTCAATTCCTCGTATCGTCGCCTTCTAACTAGGCGTCCCTAGTCTTGGCTAGCTACGACTCCTCTTTACCCATGGTCTGAATTATTTCCTTGTCCTAAATACATCTCCTCTATTAGGCGATGAATATTTACTACTTAGATTGTAGGCATGCCGTTGGCAAGGGACTCTATGGGTTAGTCGAATGTCACTATGTTACTATGCGATAGACTACAGAGCGCGTATATGTGTAACGCTGCGACTCCTTTGATCGCTACGTCGGTGCGCCGTCAGCGACGACGTCATCGCTCGTTCTCGTCCGTGTCCGTTAGCCGTCTGTACGTCGTCCGTCCAACGGACGACTCCGTTCGTCTATGACTACTAAGACTACCAGCGTAAAGGACTAACTTGACTAAACTAATTATGCGTCTCTGTGGGGTATGGCACCCGCTTCCCTATGGAACAGTTCGGTTACTTTGTCCAGTACGGTGTAATCCGTCTGATGTTAACTCGTTGCTGTACGGGGCCATTTTGAATGGTCACGGTTCCATTGTCATGTACATTCACTACGTTGTAGGGTCCCGTACGTGGACTCCGTACTTTCGGTAACTTTCCGGGTGTAGTGAGCAGCACGCGATCGCCGACATTGTACTGATGGTGGATTCTCTTTGAATTTTCTCGTTTATTAGAAGCATCAATGATCTTCTGCTTTCGTAGCCTAATACGCGCCCAGTCTGCCACAAACTGTACTGGGAGAAACATATCCCTGCCGAATACTAACTGCGCTGGGGATGCCTGTAGGGTCGTGTGGTGCGTACTCCTAATCGCGAAGGCGGCGGCAGTGAGGAACTCATCCCATGGATTTGATTCGTCGAGCTCGCGTTCCTCTAATTCGAAGTTACGTAATGCGTTTCCTAATACTTGGTGTACACGTTCTATTACGCCGTTACTTTGGGGATTGTATTCTGTTGAGGGCTTCCTCTCCAGGCCATAATTCTTACATAAGTCGTTGAAATAGCGTTTGAATGTCGAACCATTATCTACGCCCACTTGTTGAGGTCTTGGGTACCTCGCCAACCAATAAGCATCGAATACCTTCTGGCACTCGTAGCTATCAGGTTTAGGCAGTGGTGCTATTTCGAACCAACCCGTGACTGGGTCGATCATGGTCATCGCTAAGAGCTCGCGTACTCCTTTCGGGGTTTGCACGGTGTACGGTCCTACCATGTCTACGTTCACGCGCTTCCATGGTATTGTCTCCGCTTCTTTCGGCGGCAGATGGCCATATTCCTTCCGTTGCTTCTTCGTCAACTGACATATCTTGCACGTGCAACAATGTTGCTCGACTTTCTCTCGCAACCCTCGCCAATCGAATACGTGGCGTATTGTCGCTTCCATTCGTGTCATGCCTGGGTGTTGTAGCAAGTCGTGGTAGCTTTCAACCATTCTATCTTGTAGTGCAGTCGGTACTACTACTTTACCGTACTTAGCTATAACTTCTACACCTTCTAGTTTGATCTTGGTGTATTTAGAGGGAGCTCGTCTGGCTTTTCGCATTAGATCGAGGTCTTTGTTCTGGTAGTGTGCTACTACCTTTGGACTCAGTGCGAATCCTTCTTCTGCCGCGATGTCTTCCGCGGTCACGAGGTCGGCGTAGGAGATCTCGTAGTCGTCGTCATCAATCGGGTGATGCGACATACAATAAGACATTTGTTTCCCAATGGGAACATCCTCTGTCGACTCATCGTCTGGGTCACTATTCGGGTGTCGCGATAGCGTGTCCGCGACTACATTGTCTTCGCCTTTGACATGCACGAACTTAGCACCGTACTCGTCCAACAGAAGACGCCAGCGAACCACTCGGGAACTCGGCATCTTGTTGTACAGAATATTTAGGTGGTCCGTGTGTACTACCAGCTGTTGACCAAGGAGAATATTCCTAAATTCCTTAAGCGTCTCAACTATACTTAGCAGTTCCTGTTCGCCTGTCGTATAATTCTTCTGGGCGGAGTTCAACTTCCGACTATAGAACGCCAATGGCTTGCCATCTTGCATAACTACGGCGCCCAATTGATAATCGCTAGCATCCGTATATATGTGGAACTCTTTATTGAAGTCGGGGAAGTTCAACAGCGTCTCTCGCGCTACTGCTCGCTTAATCGACTCGAATGATTCATTGCATTCGGGAGTCCATTTCCACGGGACTGACTTGGAACATAACGCCGTTAGCGGCGCCAGTATGTGTGATCGCTTCCGCCACATATCACGGTAGTAATTTACCATGCCTAAGAAACGTCTCAGTTGTCACTTCGTTTGCGGCGGCTGCATCTTTAGTATCGCTTCCACTTTCTTAGGTTGGGGATGGATACCGTCACGGGAGATCTCGTAGCCTAGGTACTCAACGCGGTTGGCAGCAAATTTGCATTTGCGCTCGTTATTAAAATATCATCCATGTATACTTGTACATACTCCAGGTCACCAAGGAGACGCATCATGATACTTTGGAAAATATCAGGGGCATTGGATATACCCATCGGCAGCACCTGGTACTGATATAAGCCCCATGGCATTACAGTACCAAGGAGGCCTTGGCTGTACTTATCCATTGGAATGTGATAATAGCCCATGCTGAGGTCAATAGCCGTTGCCCATTTAAAGCCCTGGAGTTTTTGCAATAACTCATTGATCTTTGGCAGTGGGTGCGGCTTGCGCACAAGATATTCGTTGAGTTTCCGAAAATCTGTAAGTACGCGCACATCGCCCGTTTTCTTCGGTTGAATGAACGTGCCGGCCGTCCATGTGGATTGGTTGACACGCTTCCAGATTCCAAGTTTTTCGAATCGTTCGATCTCTTTTCGCGTCGTTTGCTCGTACGCATGAGGAATGCCGAATGGCTTAGCATGATACGGCTTTGCTCCTTCTTTTAGCTCTAGACGAATAGGATCTATTTTTAGTTTACCTAGTCCGCCACCGAATAGTGTGGGGTGCTGCTTCAGTTCAGCTAGTAGCTCGTCTCGTTGCTCCTTAGTTAAGTAGTCGAGTGAGTCAACAAACTCTTCCATCTCAACCTTGGAGTAGTCGGCATCGAGGATCTTAGCTTGTCGTTCTTCCGCCGCTTTGATAACTGGGGCGTCTTGAGACATCTCATACAGAAGCTGTAGAGCCTCTGGATCCGTCACAACACCACGTTCCTTCATCTCGACTTCGCTATCGCCCCATCGAATCGTTCGTTTCTCGAAATCGAGTACAAACTTCAATTCGGCTAATAGGTCATTTCCTAGAATCAGGTCGTAAGGTGAGTTTTCGCGATCTGTATGCTCGTCGACGTGACATGGCCAACGAATTTCCTTACTAGACGAGAGTTTGGGGATCCTAAAGCGAATCATTCCGACTTTGTCCGTCTTGAATTTGCCGCCCATAGTAGTCCAAGTAGTAACTCGTTTTCCAGTGGGAACGAGCTGGCTAAGCGTTACAAAGTTCTTAAGAACAATAGAACGACTAGTACCCGTATCTAGAAGAGTTCTAAGGATGTAGGATTTGCCTCTAGGATTTAAAGCTTCGACGACTATTTCTGTAGTTAGCCGCCTCGCAATTTTCCTATTCAGCTCTATTCCAGGGCGTGACGCTCGAATAGCAAAACTATGTTCCTTTTCGCTATTGTAGTCAATGTAGTCGCTCTCGGATTCGCTACTTTCGTTACTGCTACTATCTGCCTGATTGATTGTTCACCTGGAAACTGACCTGCCTTTTGGCTTTGGCCTTTCCTTTTTCTTTCTTACTTTGTTTCTTGGCGAGGGCTTTCACGACCGTCTCCATTTGGAGGGCCGAGAACATGTTCTCTCGGGCTCCGCGCGGACGCTTATTTGGGCGCTCCTTGGCATTGCCAGGGAGGCTCCAGCACTTGTCGTCGGGGGCCGGGTGGAACTTTCCGCAGTGCTTGCAGGCTTCCTTTCGGTCCCCCTTTTCGCCCTTCTTGCGGTCTTTGCCTCTCTTTCTTTTCTTACCGCCGTCTTTGCTCTCGCTTTCAGCTCGGTCGGCGTTTCTCTTTTCTTTGTTTTTCTTGTCGGCTCGGACCGCATCGTCAAAGACGTGCTTGGCCTCGAGTTTTTCCAAGTACTTATAGTACTCGTCGAGCGTCATCGAGAAGGGATCGATGTTCGAGGTGAGCAGATCTCTCTGCCACTCGATTCTCTTCGCTCAGTCAAGGATTTCCACGAGCTCGTCGTCGTCGAACATCTCGCAGCTCGTTTTATCTTCGGGGATCGGGAAGTAAGGTAGCATGTTGTTTTGACAAAGTAGTTCGGCCCGAAAGTCGGCCAAAGACATCTCCATCATGAACACATGGTAGCGTAGGTAGTTGCGTTGGCGGCGGTAGGCATGCTCGGTGCCGAAGTAGTACTTGCCCATTCGCTGCACCGCTTCGTTGAATGTGTCGTCCGGGGTCTCTTCTTCTTCCTCGTCCGACTCGTCAATGTTATGACGAAGGTTAGCCACAATGTCGGCGAACCTCTGCCTTGCTTCACCGGCCAACAATGCCTTCGCGTACTTGATCTTTTTCTCCCCATTGTCCAAGGGGACATCCCGAATTAACTCGTCCATCTGGATCCTCCACTTGACCCATCGTTCGGCGTCGCCTTGCTCGAAGATGAAGCAACGCGTTTCGAACTCATCCGAGTCCTCGTTGGTCGGGTCCAACTTGATCTTGATCTTTTTGGACTTCTCGTCCTCTTGGAGAACGTCATCGTCCTTGGGTTTCTCGCGACGAAAGAGGATCAGCGGCGGGTTAACGTGAGCGGCTTGGGTTAGGAGCAACGCGACTTTCTTGGCGTACTCGTGGTTGGAGTAAGAGGTCTTCATCCTCAAACGGGAGTTTTAAAACTGTGCCCTATCCCGGGGGTGACAAATAAAAGAATAGAAGACAATTTAATTGTGAGACCTATATTACATCTATTTGACTTTTCTTCCAACAACAAGATTGACGAGACGAAAGATTTTCGTCTTTCAAATATCTGCGACCGGTCGTTCATTTTGTGAACGACGTTCCCTGCGCGTAAATAACGCGCATATATGCTATCCATTCGGATATGTCAATTCCTCGTATCGTCGCCTTCTAACTAGGCGTCCCTAGTCTTGGCTAGCTACGACTCCTCTTTACCCATGGTCTGAATTATTTCCTTGTCCTAAATACATCTCCTCTATTAGGCAATGAATATTTACTACTTAGATTGTAGGCATGCCGCAGGCTGGCGTACCCCACGAGCCGGGCTATCGATGACGCCCAGAGATTTTCTGCAAAAAAGACACATGAAGTGCATGCAGACGCTGGCTATTAAACCGTAGCTTTTTAAAAACTACTAGCGCGAACCCACCTACCTACCTACCTACTACCGTTGGCAAGGGACTCTATTGCAGTACAATAGAATACCCCTCTAGATCTAACAAGTAGTTAGAACGTTAGAATGTTGTAACATTGGAATGTTAGAATGTTCGAACGATGAGTACACACAATGGCCTACGTGTAGTACCAACATACCTTAGATACATACATGGCTGACGTCGACTTGGTCGAACGTCTGTGGACGCACGGACGGACGGGCAAGGCCGACGCGGCTGACGAGCAATGACGACGACAACGGCGAGCGCGGCGAGCCGTCGACGTCTACTACTGAGCTAGAACTTCCAACGGTATCTAGCTATGGATCTTGAAGAGATCCGAGAAGCTAGACCGGTGGGAGTTGTATCCAACGCATACTGGATGCGTTGAGGGAAGACCCTCGTGGTCTAGGAGCGATGTAATCAGCGATAACTTAGATCTCACAATTATTTCCACTACAACTTTTTCATCGTACTTTCAGCGTAGTGCACAGTGTTAACACTCCACATTACACGCGTGAGCTAAAGATGAAGATTGCAAACAGCATCCCGAAGAAGACCGCTGCCGAGAAGCAGGGCTTCAAATCAGCACCGGTCAGTATCGAAAGACCCGAGCCAAAGGAGCTCAAAGATGGGGCGTACAGTCAATACGACTTGCGCATTGACCCAAAAGACAAAAAATCGTTGACGCGACGCGTCAAACAACCGCATTTCACCGACGGAACGCCCGAAGAGTGGTTCCTTTTCCTTATCGGACTTAAGGATGTGATCGCGGGTCAGGACTTGACTACAGGACCTCAGAAATTTGCGTTAACACGCAATTTGCCGAAAGGCCAGGT
The DNA here is from genome assembly GCA_951394045.1 of Nitzschia sp. DOCU1. Taxonomy (NCBI): domain Eukaryota; phylum Bacillariophyta; class Bacillariophyceae; order Bacillariales; family Bacillariaceae; genus Nitzschia; species Nitzschia sp. DOCU1. Next base: position 3,684,189 of record OX595985.1, read on the forward strand.
ATTGGCCGCGTTCAACGCGAAGGCCTCGGAACTCGAAGCCGAAACTCCTGAGAGTTTCGACAAAAGTTTGCACGCGGTTACGGCGTATGTTCTCCCAAAACGCGCAGTGCAACTTCAAAAGCGCTATATGCGTCGGATCTGCCGAAAGCCCCCGACGATGACAATGAAGGCGTATGTGGCTCGGCTACGCGAGCTAAACGATTACCTCGCGCTGTTCGACGCGAAAGGCGAGAAAAACAAAATTCCCGACGACGAGCTCATGGAGAATTGCGAGTTTGGGATCCCGCCAAGTGGCGCAAGGAGATGATCCTACAAGGATTCGAGCCGGTGGAACACACGGTTCAAGACTTCGTAGACTTCTGCGAACGGCTGGAAGCTACTGAGGAAATCAATGAAGCCCTTAGCAATAAGGCGGACAAGCATGGCAAGTCGAATGACGAAAATCCCTCGAAGAGGAAGCGCGGAGGCCCGAGAGCGGGAACCGACGGTAAGGCCGCAAAGTATGAATGCTTGTATCATGGAGCTAACAACACGCACGCTTCCCATGATTGTCTTATTTTAAAGGACCAGGCGAAGAAGATGGCATCTGCCCACTCCAACGTCGGAGGTCGTTTCAAAAAGACCCGCTTTGAAAACAAAACTTGGCGCCGCAGCGACAACGATGGCGACGGCGAGAAGAAGAAGAAAACAGGCGAGCTTCATGCCTACATTACGTCCATGGTGGACAACGCGGTCAAGCAATCTGCCAAGAAGCGCAAGGCCGAAGATCCTCCTTCGATGGACAACTTCAATTACGACATGGATGATCTCAACGATCTCCCAGATTTCGACAAGCTTAGCGTCAGCAGCGACAGCGATGTCGAGATGGATTGACGATGTGAGCCGGTGACTACGTGTGAATACAATAATAATAGTGGTAAATTGAACGATTACACTAGTTTTAACCATAGGGACGATGTCCAATACATGGAATCATTTTACAATAGCGATAGCGTTGCGAGCGCAACACCAAATTTGCAAAATTCACACGCAAGGGAATCTCGAAGGTTCAGCTCTCTCGACGCATGTCTGGCGGAAGCACAGTGCGAGCGCGAGCTTTACTTATTGAATACGATTCGAGGTAGTCGAACTGCAGGCTCAAATAAGCGACAAAAATCCAGCCATTTAGTACCGATCACGTTTGCTCGTGTTAACCAACGTGGCGGACGTCGGCAACAAGTAGTAACCGTCAAGGCACTTCTTGACTCTGGCGGTAGTGGCTGTCTCTGGAAGAAGAGCAGCGCTAGTAAACTAAAAATAAAGACCCAAAAAGCAACTACTGTATTCACGACTATGAGAGTTGAAATATCGGAGTTCGGCGAGTTTAAATGAGCGAGCCGGCTCGATTGGCGATTCGACCGGCGCGCCCCTGAAGAAGAAGAGATCTAGGAAGTCGGCGGGTGTGACTGAACCGCAGGTCGGTGGGAGTCACTTGCTAACTACTGGAGGTAGAAGGAAGACTGACTCCCACGGAACATCGATGTGTGAATCGGTCATCGGTAAGGATGCTGAAGAACAAGAAAGTGGGTCTGATCAAGAATGGATCAAGATCAGACCACGATCAAGAAATAGAACGTAGAGTAATGGCGATCTTATAATTTTGGCTATTGAGTTGTTGCAATTGCTTCGGCTGAGTAGTTGAAACGGGAATTCAACTGGTAGCTCCACACTGGTTGTGTAAAAGCAAACTACTGATCCTCGGAAACGATGAGCACTAGTACGGTTACTTCTGCTGGTCTTTTGATGACGTCTACCTCCGGCATGCCATCGGGCAGCGGAGGCGCAAAAAGGGTTCCTCTCTTTGGAGGGATCCCTCCTATTCCGCCTTATGGTGGAAGTGGCGGTCGCCCTGGTGGAGGCGGCGGCGGTGGTGGTCCACCCGGCGGCGGTGGCGGCGGTGGTGGTCCACCTGGGGGAAGCGGCCCACCGGGCGGCGGTGGTGGTCCACCTGGTGGTAGTGGTGCTGTACCTGCTCAAGGAGCCGGCGGCATTACTCCGCCTCGCGTTGGCGGCGTTGCGAACGGTGTCGTATGGTTGGGCGGTTCAAACGTCCCTGGACGTGGTCTAGGATATCCGATTGACGTTTTGTGCTTTCGTCCCATGGATTTTAAGTCGATGCAAAAGCAGCATGAACTTTTGAAGGAGGGACTTGAAGAGGCCAAGCGTTTGGAGTTGGGATCGAAGGGGATCTCATTGACGGCCTGGATTCAAGAAATTAAGTTCTTGGCCGAGTCTCGAGGTTTCGATACTCTCTTTCGGGTCTACGATCCCAACGCTCATTCCGAAGTCTATCTTTTGGAACGCTGGGGAGACGTGAACGCTCAACAAGTTGCAGATTGGGTAAACTTGCTAAAAACAAGTTTGGGAGACCATTGGGACAAGGAAGGGCTTCGACTCTCGGCAAGTGCGATTCGTCAGTCCCTTGGCCCTGATCTTTACACAAGGGTGGCTTCGTTGACTGACCCTTCGACTACTTCTGGTCCGGAGTACTTCAAGGTGGCGGTTGAACAGATCTCGTTCATGAATGCCACCATGATTCGAAATCTCAGCAACAAGTTGGGCCAACTCAAGTTGAAGGACGTTGACGGTGAAAACGTTGCCAAGCTCACGGAGCAGGTAACTGCTATTGCTCGTGAGATTCAAGGTTCGGGTAGCCCTCCAAGTGACCTTCACAATTTGGTTTCGAAGCCGTACACCACCGGCACTGTGGATACCTTCAAGACTCATGCCTTGGGAATTCATGGTCAGGTCATGACCGGATCTTATCGTGGCAGTTGGGAACAGATGGTCCAACAGTATAACTTGTTCTACCAGGACTTGGTCCAGTCGGATGATTATCCCCCGGCCAAGGGAGGAAAGGACCAGGATGATTCGATTCATGCCATGATTGGAAAGGAAGTCGATCGCAAGCTTGAGCTCTTGAAGGGAAGCACCGACTCTGGTTCCAGGGGAAAGGGATCTGGTGGCGGGAGATCTGGGCGAAAATGTTTCGAGTGTGGATCGGACAGCCATCTCGTCAGAGACTGCCCCAAGAAGAAGGCAGCAAAGGATGCATCGAACTGGAGGACGATTCCACCCGACTCTTCTCGGGGAGATTCCAAGGAAAAGGTGGTCGATGGAGTTACTTTCAAGTGGTGTGGCAAATGCCGATCCAACAAGGGTTTCTGGTGTGGTGGCGACAAGGCGCATTTCACCTCCGAACATTCTGCGTCGAACGGCGGCACAGATGGGTCCGCCGAGTCGGGAGGATCCGGTGAGTCGTCTCCTGCGACTACGACTACTACTGGCAGCTCTACCGTGAGCAGCAGTCAGCCCCAAGGACAAGTCGCGTACATTGATGCTCCTTTGGCCTTCGGTTTCTTCGGATCGATTACTGATGAGGATATCCTCTTGGTAAACTCCGATGAAGACGGGCAAGTCCTCGAAGACCTGAACGTGACTGACTCGGAGCACCCAAAAGGCTGTTGCGGGGACTTGTAAGCTCGGCAGTCCTGATCGCATTTTACCTTTTGAGGAGAGCTATTTGGAGTTTCTGGATGTTCTGGGTGATTTATCCTACTCACTGCTTCCGTCATCATCGAAGGCTTGCCAAGGTACCTGATACTACTGAGGGTAAAATAGTTGGGTTCTGCATTGGACTTAGCTATGTTCTTTTATCTCCAGTGGTCTGGTACTTGGCTGGTCTCGGTCTGTGGGTTGCTGGCATGTGCGCCAGTTGGGCAACCAAGCTCGCGCGCAAGCCCCCCGACCCCAAGATTACGCCGGCACGGCAACGCAAACAGCATCTCAAGAAACTTTTGGGAATGTTGTTGACTTTGGGTTCCCTTCCTACTGTGGTACGGGGATCTCATGGCAAGGCTATTGCGCACATGGCGAGAGCCATTCATGCAAATAATTGGAGTGCGTCTGATTCCGCTACTGCCCGTGACCTACTACGGGAAGTATCCGAGACCAGCATGTTGTCCAAGGTTGATGGCTTGTATGCTGTGGCTGACACCGGTTGCAGTGGTTTCTCGACCCCTCATGATTGTGATTTTGTTCCTGGTACCTATGTCAAATACCAAGGAGGCAAGACCATGGGAGGGATTGCTGGCTCTTTGAAGATTGTCGGTACCGGTACGGTTCGGTACGAGGCATTGGACGTCACTGGGCGGATCAAGATCATTGAGGGAGAGGCTTGGCACATTCCTGACTTGCCATGTCGTCTTATTCCACCGCAAAAGGTGGTGGATTGTCGTTCCAAGGGGGACTATTCGATCAATGGGGAGGACGGTGGCCGTTTCTTGTTTCGGGACGGCGTGATCGTGCCTACGCCTTTGGATCCGGCTTCAAATTTGCCGACGTTGGCGTTATTCAAGGATGCTGATGCCGCTGCACTGGCTCTCGAGAAGGCCATGTACTCGTGTGTTTTGAGGGAGACAAATCAAAACTTATCTCCGACGCAGCAGGCCACTCTTCGATGGCATGCGCGCCTTGGCCACCCATCAATGGCAATCGTTCGATGGCTGGGTCAACGTGGATTGTTGGGTTCCGACAGTCCCAAACTTTCCAAAGCTAGTGACACTCCGTTGTGTGCCACTTGTCAGTACGCCAAGCAAACTCGTCGTCCCATTGGAACCACTCGCACCGAGGTGAGGCCGGAAGCTCATGGCGGCATTCAAGCCGAGAAGCTAAATCCTGGGGATGAAATTGCTGCTGACCAGTTTGAGGTCATCAAGCGGGGTCGACTCTTCAAGACGGGTGGAAAAGAAAAGCCCTCTGAACAATTCTGTGGCGGCACGATTTTCGTCGACGTGGCCACAGGGTACACTCGAGTTTATTTCCAAGTCTCGTTGGGTGCCATTGAGACTATCCGTGCTAAACATTCTTTTGAACGGGAGGCTCTGAGCCATGGTGTTAATGTTCGTGCATACCGTACGGATAACGGTATCTTCACCAAGGAACAGTTCCTCACGGAGATCGAAGCCAATTCCCAGTCCATCACGGTTTCGGGCGTGGGCGCTCATCATCAGAATGGGATTGCGGAACGTGCTATCCGTACCACCGTCACTCGAGCTCGGGCTATGTTGTTGCATGCGCAGCTTCGTTGGCCGGACCAGACGTCTACCGATTTGTGGCCCATGGCCATGCAACATGCTTCTTTTCTGCATAATGCAGTTCCTCATCTCAGCGAAGGGTTTTCTCCTGATGAAAAGTTTTCTCGTTCGTTGAAGTCTCTTGATCACTTGCGTCATCTCCCAGTGTGGGGGTGTCCAACGTATGTCTTGCAGCCTACTCTTCAGGATGGTTGCAAACTTCCTAAGTGGCAGCCTCGCAGTCGTCGTGGCCAATATGTTGGGTGGTCCTCGTTGCATGCTTCGAACGTCGCATTGGTTCGAAATCTTACTACGGGTTTCATTTCCCCGCAGTATCACGTTGTCTTTGATAATTGGTTTGAAACCATTGCGGTTGATGGGGAGGAAGAGGTCCCACCGGAATGGGATATCATTATCACCCGCTCTCGTTTCGAATGTGGTTTGGATCCTGAAGATCTTCGGGATTACGAGTTGGATGACGAATGGCTCAGCAAGGAAGAATTGGCGGATCGCCGAGCACATGCGGCTCAACGTCGCGAAGGGCAGACTTCTCGTCGGGCGGCATCGTCGCCATCACAAAGTTCTCCATCGTCACCAGTGCCTATGGCTGCTACTCCATCGGCCGTTGATGATGACGCGGGCGATCCGACAAGTGTGGCGAGCCATGATGGTTCGAATGGGTCGAGTCCATTGCCATTTTCGCCGTCGTCGTCGACTCCCATTGTTGACTCACATGATCGTGGGCCATCATTGGCCTCGTTGCGTCAGGTTCGAAGGCGTATTCCTATTGAAACTCCAGCAATGTCCTCGACGGCATCGCCACCGTTGAGACGCAGTCAGCGTACAAGGAAGGCTCCCGATCGTTATGGTTACGTTGGGAAGTCAATTGCAAGTTACTTGGAACTGGTCGACTACATTCGGGACCGGGCTGGTGGAAATCAAATGTCGATGCAATGCATGTTAGCATATTGGACTATGATCTCGATGGATCCGGTCGACGAATCTCTTTTGGACTTTGAGCCTGCGTATACGGCCATTGCTCTGAAAGCCGCACGAAAGAAGAAGGATGATCCCGATGCACCTACGTGGCAGGATGCTATGACTGGTCCTCATCGAGCTGAGTTTGAGGCTGCTATGAAGAAAGAAATTGAAGAACTCTCGAAGAAAGGTACTTGGCAGGGAGTGCTGCGATCTAGTTTACCTAAAGATACTACTGTGGTGCCTCTGACCTGGGTCTTTCGAATCAAGCGTCTCCCAAATGGGGATCTGGACAAGTTCAAGGCACGGATCTGCGTTCGGGGAGATCTTCAGGACGATGTTGGCGAAACCTATGCGCCAGTTGTCAAGTGGACAACAATTCGATCGGTCCTTGCTTTCGCTATCAAGCACGATATGAAGACGCGTCAGATCGATTTCTCGAATGCTTTCGTTCAAGCTGATCTCCCTGAAGATGAACAAGTCCACGTTCACTTGCCTCGTGGTTTCGTTCAGCAAGGTTTTGACACTGTGTTGAAGCTCAAGAAGAGTCTCTATGGAATGCTTCGAAGCCCCATTTTGTGGTTTCAGACCCTTAAAGGGTCGTTGGAGGCCTTGGGTTTCAAGTCCTCAGTGAACGACCAGTGTTTGTTCATAAATCGAGACGAACGTATGATCGTGCTGGTTTACACCGACGATTGCTTGTGTTTCGGTTGGGATGACAAGAGCCTCGATGATTTGGTGGCCGGGTTGCGCAAGCGCGGCCATGAACTGGGTGAGCAAATGATCACAAACGACGTGTATGCCTATCTCGGCATTGAGTTGAACATGTCAGGCGATATGATCGAAATGGTGCAAGTCGGTCTGACCGAGAAGATTCTCAAGACCGTCGGATTGTCGGATGCAAAGGGAATCGAGACTCCTGCAAAAGAAGCTCCGTTGGTCGCTGACAAGAATGGTGCGCCGTTTGCGGAAGAATGGGACTACTCTTCGGTTGTGGGCATGTTGATGTATCTTGTCAATACCCGGCCTGACATTCAGTTTGCCGTACATCAAGCATCAAAGTTTACGCATCATCCGCGAGAATCTCATGCGCATGCGGTCAAGAAAATTTGCCGATACTTGGCTGGAACTCGAAATCGCGGAATCCGGTTCTCTTCGAAGCCGATCTCTCCATCAAAGAAGTTGCATGTTAATTGTTATGTGGATGCATCGTTCACGCCGCTGTGGAAAACCGAAGACCCGATGAATCCGGACAGTGCCAAGTCTCGAACTGGTTTCCTGATTCGAATTGACGATTGTCCCGTCACTTGGTGCTCTCGTAAGCAAGGGGAGACGGCGCTGTCGACGACTGAGGCGGAGTATATGGCTCTATCGGCAGCCATGCGTGAATTGTTGTGGGTTCGACGATTGGTGGCTGAGATAGCGGAAGGCTTTGGGATTCAATACGACCGCGAGGCTCGTATCTTCTCAAAGGTATTCGAAGACAATCAAGGAACCATTGCTGTGGCAAAGCGTCCTGATTTGACGGCTCGGACTCGTCACATTCAGACGAAGTACCATCATTTCAAGGAACAGCTTCGGACAGATAAGGATGGTCATGGCATTCGATTGGTGTATGTTCCCACTGACTACCAGGTGGCTGACATCTTCACCAAGGGTCTTGGAAACGAATTGTTCATTCGGCTACGTGATGATCTGATGGGATGGGAACCTTTGCCCAACTTCGAAGACCAAAATGAAGTCGATCGCAAGGGAGAGTTGAAATATCGGAGTTCGGCGAGTTTAAATGAGCGAGCCGGCTCGATTGGCGATTCGACCGGCGCGCCCCTGAAGAAGAAGAGATCTAGGAAGTCGGCGGGTGTGACTGAACCGCAGGTCGGTGGGAGTCACTTGCTAACTACTGGAGGTAGAAGGAAGACTGACTCCCACGGAACATCGATGTGTGAATCGGTCATCGGTAAGGATGCTGAAGAACAAGAAAGTGGGTCTGATCAAGAATGGATCAAGATCAGACCACGATCAAGAAATAGAACGTAGAGTAATGGCGATCTTATAATTTTGGCTATTGAGTTGTTGCAATTGCTTCGGCTGAGTAGTTGAAACGGGAATTCAACTATGAGCGGTAGTTATAAGTGTACTGAACGCGTGACCACGCAACTCAGTCTACCAGAACTACACGACGATCGATTGATCGAGTGGGACTTTCACCTAGCGGACGATCTAGGTAACTATGATATGATCATAGGCAGAGACCTCATGCAAGAGCTAGGTCTAGTGATCGACTTCAAAGCTATGGAAGTAGAATGGGACAATGCACGCATGCCAATGAAAGAAATAGATGCGACGACGGCGACGTCGTATCATGTACATGAACGCGGACACGTCGACGAGATGTCGGACCGCGTCAAGGAAATTCTCGACGCCAAGTACGAGAAAGACGATGCACATAGCATTGCTAGAGAGCAAACTCACCTTAGTAAGGATGAGCAACGTAAGCTAGAACAACTACTAGCAAAATACCAGACTCTATTCGATGGTACCCTCGGCCGATGGCGTGGGCCCCCCTATGATATTGAACTAGTAGAAGGTGCCAAGCCGTACCATGCTAGAGCGTACCCCGTACCGAAAGCGTACGAGCGTACCCTCCGCGATGAAGTCGAACGACTCTGTCGAGTCGGAGTACTCAAAAAGGTGAACCGCTCCGAATGGGGTGCGCCCACCTTTATCATCCCCAAAAAGGATGGAACAGTCCGATTCATCAACGACTTCAGAGAATTGAACAAACGGATTAAACGCAAGCCGTATCCAATCCCGAAGATTCAGGACTTACTGATGAAGCTAGAAGGCTTTCAGTACGCGACGAGTCTCGACCTCAACATGGGTTACTACCATATAGAGTTAAGCCCAGACAGTAAGAAGCTATGTACTATCGTACTCCCTTGGGGTAAGTACGAAATGCAACGCTTGCCGATGGGGCTCTCAAATAGTCCCGACATTTTCCAAGAGAAAATGGGCACCCTCTTTGAGGATCTAGAGTACGTACGAGTGTACATCGACGATCTACTAGAACTAACTAAAGGCGATTTTAATGACCACCTAGAGAAACTAGAAGTCATTTTCAAACGTCTACGTGACACCGGTCTTAAGGTGAATGCCCGAAAATCCTTCTTCGCCCGAGGCGAATTGGAGTATCTTGGGTACTGGATAACGCGAGACGGAATCCAACCAGTCGCCAAGAAAGTAGAAGCTATTCATGCGATGAAAGCACCTACGAATAAACGCGAGCTACGTAAGTTCATAGGCGTAGTTAACTACTACCGCGACATGTGGATTCGTCGCTCTGAAGTTCTAGCCCCGCTGAGCGCGCTAACTTCTAAAGAAGCCAAATGGCAATGGGGTCCGGTCGAGCAGAATGCCTTCGACACGATGAAACGAATAATAAGTAAGCAGACACTATTAACATACCCCGATTTCAACATACCTTTCGAAATACACACCGATGCTAGTCACACTCAGCTAGGTGCAGTGTTATCGCAACCCGGGAAACCGATTGCGTTCTATAGTCGAAAATTGAACCCGGCGCAAACGCGCTATACCACGACGGAACGAGAGCTTTTAGCTATCGTCGAAACACTTAAGGAATTTCGTAATATCCTCTTAGGACAGCGAATCAGAGTCTTCACAGACCATAAAAATCTTACGTATAAAGAATTTAACACGGAGCGCGTCATGCGTTGGCGCCTCTTAATCGAGGAGTTTGGCCCCGAACTCGTCTATATCAAGGGCGAACACAACGTCGTTGCGGACGCGCTTAGTCGACTCGATCTCGACGATAGAGCTTTCCCCGAATCTCACTTAAATGAGTTTTTGGCGGGCGACGAGTTACCGCGCGACGCCTTTCCACTCACTTACAAAAACATAGCGCGCATGTGTGAAGTTCCGTGTGACTTACTCCTTTCGTATCGATGATAGTGTAACCTAAAGCTAAAGACAACCCTTGATAGACCAAGACTAAAACGAATTGTGCCATTGTCGGCTTACGTATCCTTGATTTCGTTGTTCCGATGACCATTGCGCATCCGCGTGCAGTTGACCAATATGATCCCACGCCACATCCAGATTCGGACAGTCCCTTTGATAGTGCAGCTCCGAAGTAGCTAGCTATCAACCTCCGAATTGGGTAATAGTACCTGGTTTGTATTCGACGCAATGCCAGGAGGTACCGCCACGTTGCGGAAACCTACGCCGTCCCAATCTTCTTTTCCTTTTCCTTGCTCTCCTCCGCTGAACTTGTCGGCTTTCCGAAATATAATATTTCCTGCAATAGCCTCTTTCGGTCGTCGGTCGGAATCGTTGTCTTTGTGAACAAATCCGCAAGGTTGTGTTTACCATCGATCTTTGCAATCCTGATCGCGCCGCGAGCAGCCTCTTCCCTGACGAAGTGATAAGATATTGAGTGATGCTTCTTCTGTAGAGTCGAGTGTGGTAGAGATGTGTTCTTCACCACGCTCTCATTATCACAAAAGATACTTGTTGGTCCCTCAATTGGAATACCAAACATCCGGAGCTTGTAACGTAAACCCTTATTCATCTCAACCGCAACGCGCATGGCGTTGAACTCGCTCCCGAAGGTTGCCGCTTCCACTGTATTTTGTTTCTTCGACAGCCACATGATCGGCGCGTTATTAACAAATATCAATATCCCTGACTGCGACCGTCTTGTTAGAACATTTCCTGCATGGTTAGCATCCACATAGATCACAATCCGAACAGTGTTTCCCCTTGGTGTTGGCATGTTTGGCGGTAGCTCCTCACTTTCCACATCATAAAAATCCTTCCAATCAACCGGTACGAATAAGCCTTCGTCAATCTCAATTTGCAAGTCGTCGAACACCATCGTTGACCTCTCATGTTTCTGTAGATAAGCAAATATTTTGTAAACAGTTTCCAAGTGTCCAATTCTTGGAGCACAAAGGTGAGTTGCCAATGATGCCACTTCTGCCAGCATGTCAATTCGTCCGAGTTCACAAGCCCATCTCAAAACTCCAATCAAATGCATATACCGATTTGCCATCTCGTCGTCTAACATTGGGCTCATGTCCAATTCTGGCCGATATGATTTCGGGAACGGCCTTTCGGCATCCTTCATTGGTAGGTCCCGTCCCTCTGATTTTAAAGTTTCGCGGAGGTTCTTCACCGCACTCTTTACGTAGTCGTTAGCGGAGATAGACCAAACCCAGCGACCGTCCGGTAGCTGGTATTCCCCAACGTTTGCTCCTAGATATCTGTCCGGTGGAGCGACTTCATCGTTTTTCAAACGATACAAACCTGCAATAGCCTTCATCGTTACCTCTGGTTCATGCGATATGCACATAATATCGTCCACGTACACCAGTAGGTACTCGTAGTATTTAGTCCCATCGGGCTTCACTTGTGGCCTGATGTAGACGTCCGGATCTGCCTTGGAGTCCTTCCAACCCAAATCCACCAAACTTGAGCGGAGATGATTCCGCCACGCCGCACCGCTTGATTTTAATCCTGAATAAAAGTGTTAAACAAATAGCAAACGCAACTTGTTGAATAAATTCGTCGCCGTACCGTATAAAGCCTTCACGATGAGCATGACGGAGCCCTCGTCCGTCCCGAACTCTGGCCCTGCAATAGTCCAGATTTTCTCCCTGCAATTTGCATTTAGATACGCGTTACCAATGTCTGCCGCCAATATTTCCAAATTGTTCAATGCTGCGACAAGGAAAGCAATTCGCACACTGTCCCTGGAAACAACAGAAGAATATGTGATGGATGCCGGGGTCTCGGTTGTGTGACCACCAGCAACACGCCGCGCCTTTCGGGTAAATTTCCCGTCAAGTTTGATGTCGAATACCATATGACATGCAATTTCCTGGTACCCTACCAGTGCCTTCCCAGACCTTGCCTCCTCGATTGTCACATCATCCTTCCTTTGGAATGCGGGTCGAACGTTCTTCATCTCTTTCATGATGGCATCGTGCCAATGCATTGTGCCGGTTTCCCTGTCAATTGCAAGTGCCTCCTTTACCGAGTGCGGGAGCTTGATCCCAAATTTATGCGTCGTCCTCCAGTATCTACTTTTTACCTTTTTGATGATTATATTTCTTCGACGCAACACGTCAGAGACCCACCATTTAAATGCGGGTTCCTCTGCAATGCCGTTACCAACTGCATACTCGGCAACTTCAACTGGGTTGGACTCCTTTAAGTCTTTCAGAGCCACCCAAGTTGTAGCCCCGTCCTTCCATTCCACGAGTAGGTCCCAGCCTGCCATCGTAATCTTGGGAACCTGGTTCCCATTCTTCGATGCAACGTAGCCATTGTCCTTCTTGACGGCCCTGCCGTCAGACCTGTGGTCGAGAATTTCCCTGAGGTAAAAGAACTGATGGCCTTCGTCATCAACCTGTGAAAAGAGATTTTCGGCAATTATGTTTGCAGTGTATTCAGAAGTGGTCCCGTCGGGGAACTGCACCTCGTATTCCCTGGTATTTAGAATTGGGTTAGAATTGTAGGTGCCGATCGGCCTGCCATCGGGTCCCTTTGCCCTTTTTGATACAATCCCCCGAACGTAGTCGTTGCCAATAGGCAAAATCACCTCGGCACCAATAAAAGTATCCAGCGAATCAATATCGTGTCCTTCCACGTCAATGCCGGGCATCTCCTTGCCTTCGACCGCCTGAACCGTCTCGTGTTCCTCAAGTTCATCCATGAAGATATCCCGCTGACCGAACTTTCCTTCCTCGTCCCTATCAACATATAAATCGTCACTGAGTGATTCATTCAACCTCTGGTCAAAGCGGTCAATTCGTCTCCGAGTATCATCACTCCTGAGATCCTCCTCAGTAACATGTTGGACTGTGGTCCGAGCCAATACTCTGCCATCTTCCCTCATGACGTAATCACAAAGTGCACCACCTATGCGGTGTGCGACACCCACAAACCTACCGAGCTGTGGGTTAATATCCGCGCCAGGTTGATCCCAAAACCAAACTCGGTCCCAAAATGAGAAATCAACCCACTCCGAGATGTCAATGGAGTCCCCGGTAAGACGTTCAATGCCTGTCCTACCGTCGCGACCTGATGCCGTTCGTGACATTATTTCCGCCTCCCAGACCATGCCGTAGTCCCAAACTCGCCTTGGTACTCCTAGAGCCGTTGCTCTGTTTTTCCATTTGCGCCTCAATGTCCCGATATCTCGCTCACATCGGTTCTGCCAGGGAGAGTGGGGTTCTGTTTGACGCAACATCATTCTTACCTTCCGAGCAGTTTTAGTAAAATCACTGCCCGGAGCCACCTGCTCCAGGGCACCATCAACCGTCATTATCTCTGGTACCCCTACATCATCAAGAAATTCCTGCAATGCCATTCCAGCCTCCGCCTTCGACGCCATAGGGCAGACCTTGACGTATCCCTCACCGCTGAACACCTGAGCATACTTGTTACCTCTGATTGATTTGACGCTAGATATCATTGTATCCGAATAGAACTTTGCGCATAAGCGCCTCCTGGAATCCGACAGGATGTCTGTGCGATACCGTCTTCGAAGGGGATGGACTGCTGTCCTTATACCGACCTGCGTTGTCACCTGAAGTGTGTTCTTGGCTGCCTCCAATCCGATCCTCCATTTCTGAGCCAGTGTTTCGGGATTGACTGGGGAGTGCCGAGTTGTCGCAATGGGTGCGACTTCAACCTGCGCTGTCCGAGCAATCTGAACCTTTGAAACCAACTTAGGAACCAAAGTTTTACCTGAATAAATTGAAGAAATTTGTGAAAGTGTAAGATCGCCAGGGTCTTGTCCCTTGGCTCCAACGTTCACTCCATATGCAAGACGATCGTATTCTGCCTCCTCCTTCGAGAGCCCAAAAATGGCCGAAGAAGGATCCCAAAGATCGTCATTCATAAGGATGTGACGACAATCACGAAGGTCAGTGTCAGAAGGACAAAAGAACAAGTTGTCCCACGCATTTTGAACGGAATAAAAGTGCCATCAATGGCTGTGACGCCCAATGGCCTGTTAGGATCTGTCGGGTCGTCGCAAACAGAGTGTCCAAAAGCGCGCCATTGATATGGGTTAATCAAAGAATTTTCCATGGAAGTCCAGAAACCTAAACCCTGTGGGAGTACAAGAATAACAGTTTCGCCAGTGTCGGGAAGCTGAATTGCTGTTGCAGCTGTGACCATGGGAACGCCACGAATGGGTTCGTAACCTGGGTTAAAGGGTGAGACATCGACGATTTCCCCGCTATATTCGAGGGGCCTGAAATTCTTTCCGAAACAGTGATTGTCCGAACGACTGTCAATTTCATTTGTGCGAAATTCTCCAATGGGGAAATCAAAAATGGTGTGACTGTGAGTCTTCCCAGTCATGCGGCTAAGGATTTTCACCATGCTTGTGTTTCTTGAGTAGGCCCCATGCCCCATCCGTGGAGGCTGGGTGCCTGAGTTTGCAGTTGGTGCCGCCGAGGCAACATCCTGTCCGCTGCTTGCGGCCATAACACCTCGTGCGACCGCCTGTTCTATTGCTTCAGCAGATACGCTTGAAGTATTGTCGGAAGTGGCTGCGGAAACATTTCTGCCACCACGGCCACCGCGCCCTCCACGGCCACCTGTGTAATTTCTTCCTCCTTGGGTCCTCTGAGCCTTGCGCCTCTCTACCGCTTGAGCGCGGTCGGGGTCATTGGTAATAGCGTGTCTGATGGCTGGGGTCAACAGCCACCATTCTTCTTCTGTCATGTACCTGTGAGGATCGCTTAGATCCACCCCAGCATACGACCTGGGAATGCCTGGAATCCTGTGAGAAGAATTGCGACCACCTCCACCACGGCCTCCTCTTCCATCTCTGCCTCCACGACCACGACCACGTCCGCCACCACGGTTATCGTTGTTTGTCTGCGAGATATTCCTGTTAGCTCCACGCCTGTACGCTCCAGCCCTGTCAAACATTGCGGGGTGAGCGCGACGCAGAGTGTCACTGAGAGTAGCACTGCACCTGTCAAAACTGGTGCGCATTTCCCTATTCATCATGATGAGTTCAATCGTTGCCTTAACTTCCGGGGCGTTTGAGTTGATGCCTTTTGTCAGAATGTCCACCTGCTCCTCGTCAGTCTTGGGACGTCCATATTTCCTCAAGGTTTCAAAAGCCGATTTCAATTCAGAAGTGTACGATTCAAAACTTTTGCTTTGCTCATTGCGCCAATGCAAGTGCTCGATGGCGTAGCGAGCCTGGTCAATACGGCGCTGCTTCATGTCCGGTCCATCGTAATGGGCCCGAAGATCGTTCATGGTAATCCTGCCGTCCTTCCTACCTTCGTTTCCTTTTACCCAGTGATACGCGTCGGTGCCAATGACGCACTGCATAATCTTGCGGAATACCACCTCTGCATCCTTTTTAAATGCTCTGCCATCAAGGGATGCACTCCAAAATGGCTTGGTTGGGTCCCTTTCTGGGTCTTCGTCATCCCGAATAACATAAGACAGCGGGACGTTGCTTGCGCCCCTGATGCTTTCTAGATGGTTCACAAAATCCTTCTCCCAGTCAGTCCACTTATCCGCCTTGAGCTTACCGGGCATTTTAATTTCCGAGTCCTCAATCCCAGCTTCCTTCTCCTGTTTAGCAAGTTGGTACCTGTTCTTGGCATCCGAATAACCTTCCTGGGTGAAATCGGCAGCATTCAAATCCGCACCGCGAGAGTTCAAATCGCGCACCCAGAAGGCAAGAATCTGCAACTTCTTGATGGCAATTGCGTTAAGTTTTGGAATCATGTTGTTGCCGATCTCACTCCATTCCTTCTCGGTGAAACCAATCATGTCCTCCAAACTGTCAATTCCCTCTCGATGGACCTGGTAAGCCTGCAAGCGACTGAATCCAAGCACATCGTTAAGTAGCCGAGCGACGTCGGCCACGTTGTTACTGCCATTGGCGGTGAAGTAGGCATTAGCCTGAGCCACAGTAATGCCAACCATGTTTTTCCGCTCTTTATTCCGGAGAGTAATGTGTGAGTAAATAAATACTGGGCCGGAGCCCGAGTTTTCCTTTCCTTATTTCCTTTTGTTCCTCGAGCCTACCCACGAAGAGTTGTATTATTTGACACAATGGTCACACTCTGAGGCAGTTTTACGTCTCAGATAATGGACGTCTCGGGTGCCGTACGGGGTGATCAGTCCCTGGCGTTGCCTAATCTCCTTATTGCCTTATTCCCTTTTTCTCGTTCAAAATCGAGCCGATTCTTTTACTACCTTCAGAATCTCCCAAAGCCACGTGGGTCTGATAAACTGTGTGAAGTTCCGTGTGACTTACTCCTTTCGTATCGATGATAGTGTAACCTAAAGCTAAAGACAACCCTTGATAGACCAAGACTAAAACGAATTGTGCCATTGTCGGCTTACGTATCCTTGATTTCGTTGTTCCGATGACCATTGCGCATCTGCGTGCAGTTGACCAATATGATCCCACGCCACATCCAGATTCGGACACGCATGCAGAATGCCGATCGCGCCTTATTAGCTAAAGTACGCACAAACCCGCTATATTCAGTCAAAGTCTATCGTGGGGGCGGAAAGAAGCGAGAACTAATAGTACGCGAGGACAAGATTGTTCTCCCAACGAGTCTCCAGAAACGGTGCGTCAAGTGGTATCACGAGATGCTCTGTCACCCAGGAGAAACGCGTACCGAACAAACCATTCGACAACACTTCTACTGGAAGAACATCCGCGGCGATGTCGAGCGGATCTGTAAGTCCTGTCCGACATGTCAACTGACGAAGCGCAAGACAATCAAGTACGGGCATCTTCCACCCAAGGCGGCAGAAATAGACCCCTGGGATACACTATGTGTCGACCTGATAGGTCCATACAAGATAAAACAACTAGGTAGTAAGAAGACATTACAGTTATGGTGTCTCACTATGATAGATCCCGCAACCGGATGGTTCGAGATGGTACGTATAGCAAATAAGGAAGCCTTTTCGATAGCCAGTGCGGCCGAAATGGCGTGGTTCACGCGATATCCGTGGTGCACTACGTCGTTTGTAGGATCGAAATAGTTGTGAAAATTATGGCTAAGTTAAAAACTAGATGTATTTCTCATGCAAGTTGTCTCGTAGGCTCTCGTAGTTCCAGTAGAGTCGAGACCTTTGACATGCATCGACAACAATCCGAACAGGAGGTTGATGCATCTTGTAGTAGACTAGCTACGACGTTGTACTAGGGTTCTTTGGACGTCGTCAGCTACTCTGGAATAAGTATAGTTACCTCAATGTCATCGAGGTGCCAGATCTTAGGTGGCGTTGACACTAGGATCTCATCGGCATTCGACCAGCAGGAGTCATGTGCGATGCCTGTGTCGTGCAACGTCACATCGTCGGTGACGTCAATAGGTTATGGGCCTGTCCGACGATGTCCGAGACCGGCCTAGCGTCCGCATCCGCGCGCAACGCTTTCGTCATGCTACGTCATCATACATGATGTCACACATGACTAAGTAGACTAATAATTTTGGACTACAATCATTCGAAGGAGTCGACGTGCAAAGCAGTGTACTGCACCCGCCCTGCCATACCCCACAGAGACGCATAACTAGTTTAGTCATATTAGTCCTACACGCTGGTAGTCTTAGTAGTCGTAGACGAACGGAGTCGTCCGCCGGACGGACGACGTACAGACGGCTAACGGACACGGACACGAACAAACGGTGACGTCGTCGCTGACGGCGCACTGACGCAACGATCAAAGCAGTCGTAGCGTTACACATGGAAGCGCTCTGTAGTATATCGCATAGTAACATTCGACTAACCCATAGAGTCCCTTGCCAACGGCATGCCTACAATCTAAGTAGTAAATATTCATCGCCTAATAGAGGAGATGTATTTAGAGCAAGGAAATAATTCAGACCATGGGCGACGAGGAGTCGTAGCTAGCCAAGACTAGGGACGCCTAGTTAGAAGGTGACGATACGAGGAATCGACATATCCGAATGAATAGAATATATGCGCGTTATTTACGCGCGGGGAAAGACGTTCACAAAATGAACGATCGGTCGCAAATATTTGAAAGACGAAAATCTTTCGTCTCGTCAATCTTGTTGTTGGAATGAATGCAAATAGATGTAACATAGGTCTCACAATTACAATTGTCTTCTACTTTTATTTCGTCACCCCCGGGATAGGGCACAGTTTTAAAACTCCCGTTTGAAGGATGAAGACCTCCTACTCTAACCACGAGTACGCGAAGAAAGTTGCGTTGCTTCTGACTCAAGCCGCTCACGTCAACCCTCCGTTGATCCCCTTCCGTCGCAAGAAACCCAAGGACGAAGATGTTCTCCAAGACGATGAGAAGTCCAAGAAGGTCAAGATCAAGCTAGACCCAACCGATGAGGATTCGGATGAGTTCGAAACGCGTTGCTTTATCTTCGAACAAGGCGACGCCGAACGATGGGTCAAGTGGCGGATGCAGATGGACGAGTTGATTCGGGATGTCCCCTTGGACGATGGGGAGAAGAAAATCAAGTATGCGAAAGCGTTGTTGGCTGGAGAGGCAAGGCAAAGGTTCGCAGACATCGTTGCCAACCTACGTCACAACATTGACGAGTCGGACGAAGAAGAAGAAGAGACCCCGGACGACACCTTTAACGAGGCAATGCAACGAATGGGGCAGTACTACTTCGGCACCGAGCACGCCTACCGCCGCCAGCGAAACTACCTACGCTATCACGTGTTCATGATGGAGATGTCGTTGGCCGACTTCAAGGCCGAACTACTCCGTCAGAACAACATGCTACCTTACTTCCCGATCCCCGAAGACAAAACGAGCTGCGAGATGTTCGACGACGACGAGCTCGTGGAGATCCTCGACCGAGCGAAAAGGATCGAGTGGCAGCGAGACCTGCTCACCTCGAACATCGATCCCTTCTCGATGACGCTCGACGAGTACTACAAATACTTGGAAAAGCTCGAGGCCAAGCACGTCTTCGACGATGCGGTCAGAGCAGATAAAAAGAACAAAGAAAAGAAAAACGCCGAACGATCCGAAAGCGAAAGCAAGGACGGCGGTAAGAAAAGAAAGAGAGGCAAAGACCGCAAGAAAGCCGAAAAGGGGGACAGAAAGAAACCCTGCGAGCACTGCGGCAAGTTTCATCCGGCCCCCGACGACAAGTGTTGGAGCCTTCCTGGCAATGCCAAGGATCGCCCAAACAAGCGTCCGCGTGGAGCCCATGAGAACATGTTCTCGGCACTCCAGATGGAGACTGTCGTGAAAGCCCTCGCTAAGAAACAAAGTAAGAAAGAAAAAGGGAAGGCCAAAGCCAAAAGGCAGGTCAGTTTCCAGCTGAATAATCATTCGGACAGTAGCAGTAACGAAAGTAGTGAATCCGAGAGCGACTACATCGACTACAATAGCGAAAATGAACATAGTTTTGCTATTCGAGCGTCACGCCCTGGAATAGAGCCGAATAGGAAAATTGCCGGGCGGCTAACTACAGAAATAGTCGTCGAAGCGGTAAATCCTAGAGGTGAATCCTATGTCCTTAGAACTCTACTAGATACGGGTACTAGTCGTTCCATCGTTCTTAAGAACTTTGTGACGCTTAGCCAGCTCGTTCCCACTGGAAAACGAGTTACTACGTGGACTACAATGGGCGGCAAATTCAAGACGGACAAAGTCGGAATGATTCGCTTCAGGATCCCCGAACTCTCGTCTAGTAAGGAGATACACTGGCCATGTCACGTCGACGAGCACACAGATCGCGAAAGCTCACCTTACGACCTGATTCTAGGACTTGACCTATTAGCCGAATTGAAGTTTGTGCTCGATTTCGAGAAACGAACGATTCGATGGGGCGATAGCGAAGTCGAGATGAAGGAAAGTGGTGTTGTGACGGATCCAGAGGCTCTACAGCTTCTGTACGAGATGTCTCAAGACGCCCCCGTTATTCAAGCGGCGGAAGAACGACAAGCTAAGATCCTTGACGCCGACTACTCCAAAGTTGAGATGGAAGAGTTTGTTGACTCACTCGACTACTTGACTAAAGAGCAGCGAGACGAGCTACTAGCTGAACTGAAGCAGCACCCTACACTATTCGGAGGCGGACTAGGTAAACTTAAAATAGATCCTATTCGTCTAGAGTTAAAAGAAGGAGCAAAGCCGTATCATGCTAAGCCATTCGGCATTCCTCATGCGTACGAGCAAACGACGCGAAAAGAGATCGAACGATTCGAGAAACTTGGAATCTGGAAGCGTGTCAGCCAATCTACATGGACGGCCGGCACGTTCATTCAACCGAAGAAAACGGGCGATGTGCGCGTACTTACAGATTTTCGGAAACTCAACGAATATCTTGTGCGCAAGCCGCACCCACTGCCAAAGATCAACGAGTTATTGCAAAAACTCCAGGGCTTTAAATGGGCAACGGCTATTGACCTCAGCATGGGCTATTATCACATTCCAATGGATAAGTACAGCCAAGGCCTCCTCGGTACTGTAATGCCGTGGGGCTTATATCAGTACCAGGTGCTACCGATGGGTATATCCAATGCCCCTGATATTTTCCAAAGTATCATGATGCGTCTCCTTGGTGACCTGGAGTACGTACAAGTCTACATGGATGATATCTTGATAACGAGCAAAGGCACATTTAGCGACCATGTCGCAAAGCTCAAAGAGGTTCTCGCACGACTCGAACAAGCTGGTTTCCGCGCGAACGTCCGCAAATGCAAATTTGCTGCCGACCGCGTTGAGTACCTAGGCTACGAGATTTCCCGTAACGGTATCCATCCCCAACCTAAGAAAGTGGAAGCGATACTGAAGATGCAGCCGCCGCAAACGAAGCGACAACTGAGACGTTTCTTAGGCATGGTAAATTACTACCGTGATATGTGGCGGAAGCGATCGCACATACTGGCGCCGCTCACGGCGTTATGTTCCAAGTCAGTCCCGTGGAAATGGACTCCCGAATGCAATGAATCATTCGAATCGATCAAGCGAACAGTAGCGCGAGAGACGCTGTTGAACTTCCCCGACTTCAACAAAGAATTCCACATATATACGGATGCTAGCGATTATCAATTGGGCGCCGTAATTATGCAAGATGGCAAGCCATTGGCGTTCTATAGTCGGAAGTTGAACTCCGCCCAAAAGAATTATACGACAGGCGAACAAGAGCTGCTAAGTATAGTCGAGACGCTTAAGGAATTTAGGAATATTCTCCTTGGTCAAAAGCTGGTAGTACACACGGACCACCTAAATATTCTGTACAACAAGATGCCGAGTTCCCGAGTGGTTCGCTGGCGTCTCCTGTTGGAAGAGTACGGTGCTACGTTCGTGCATGTCAAAGGCGAAGACAATGTAGTCGCGGACACACTGTCGCGACACCCGAATAGTGACCCAGATGACGAGTCGACAGAGGAGGTTCCCATTGGGAAACAAATGTCGTATTGTATGTCGCATCACCCAAGAGATGACGACGACTACGAGATCTCCTATGCCGACCTCGTGACCGCGGAAGATATCGCGGCAGAAGAAGGATTCGCACTGAGTCCAAAGGTGGTAGCATACTACCAAAACAAAGACCTCGATCTAATGCGAAAAGCCAGACGAGCTCCCTCTAAATACACCAAGATCAAACTAGAAGGTGTAGATGTTATAGCTAAGTACGGTAAAGTAGTAGTACCGGCTGCACTACAAGATAGGATAGTCGAAAGCTACCACGACTTGCTACAACACCCAGGCATGACACGAATGGAAGCGACAATACGCCACGTATTTGATTGGCGAGGATTGCGAGAGAAAGTCGAGCAACACTGTCGCACGTGCAAGATATGTCAGTTGACGAAGAAGCAACGGAAAGAATATGGCCATCTGCCGCCGAAAGAAGCGGAGACAATACCATGGAAGCGCGTGAACGTAGACATGGTAGGACCATACACCGTGCGAACTCCGAAAGGAGTACGCGAGCTCTTAGCGATGACCATGATCGACCCAGTCACGGGTTGGTTTGAAATAGCACCACTGCCTAAACCTGATAGCTACGAGTGCCAGAAGGTATTCGACGCTTATTGGTTGGCGAGGTACCCGAGACCTCAACAAGTGGGCGTAGATAATGGTTCAACATTTAAGCGCTACTTCAACGACTTATGTAAGAACTATGGCCTGGAGAGGAAGCCCTCAACAGAATACAATCCCCAAAGTAACGGCGTAATAGAGCGTGTACACCAGGTATTAGGAAACGCGTTACGTAACTTCGAATTAGAGGAACGAGAACTCGACGAAACGAACCCATGGGATGAGTTCCTCACTGCCGCCGCCTTCGCGATTAGGAGTACGCACCACACGACCCTACAGGCATCCCCAGCGCAGTTAGTATTCGGCAGGGATATGTTTCTCCCAGTACAGTTTGTGGCAGACTGGGCGCGTATTAGGCTACGCAAGCAGAAGATCATCGATGCTTCCAATAAACGAGAAAACTCAAAGAGAATCCAGCATCAGTACAATGTCGGCGATCGCGTGCTGCTCACTACACCCGGAAAATTACCGAAAGTGCGGAGTCCACGTACGGGACCCTACAACGTAGTGAATGTACATGACAATGGAACCGTGACCATTCAAAATGGCCCCGTACAGCAACGAGTTAACATCAGACGGATTACACCGTACTGGACAAAGTAACCGAACTGTTCCATAGGGAAGCGGGTGCCATACCCCACAGAGACGCATAACTAGTTTAGTCATATTAGTCCTACACGCTGGTAGTCTTAGTAGTCGTAGACGAACGGAGTCGTCCGCCGGACGGACGACGTACAGACGGCTAACGGACACGGACACGAACAAACGGTGACGTCGTCGCTGACGGCGCACTGACGCAACGATCAAAGCAGTCGTAGCGTTACACATGGAAGCGCTCTGTAGTATATCGCATAGTAACATTCGACTAACCCATAGAGTCCCTTGCCAACGGCATGCCTACAATCTAAGTAGTAAATATTCATCGCCTAATAGAGGAGATGTATTTAGAGCAAGGAAATAATTCAGACCATGGGCGACGAGGAGTCGTAGCTAGCCAAGACTAGGGACGCCTAGTTAGAAGGTGACGATACGAGGAATCGACATATCCGAATGAATAGAATATATGCGCGTTATTTACGCGCGGGGAAAGACGTTCACAAAATGAACGATCGGTCGCAAATATTTGAAAGACGAAAATCTTTCGTCTCGTCAATCTTGTTGTTGGAATGAATGCAAATAGATGTAACATAGGTCTCACAATTACAATTGTCTTCTACTTTTATTTCGTCACCCCCGGGATAGGGCACGCCCCCATGACGGAGGGACAGGACTTAACTATGATACGGATGTATGTTACGAATGTTCCAAGTCTGAGTAACGGCACCCTTCTGGATACGTACTGTACCGTTGTCATTCACGGCGACGATTGGATACGGACCATCGTAGGGGTTAGCACCGAACTTACGTTGTTGGTCCTGCTTGATCATGATCTGTTGGCCTGCGCGATACTCATACGGCAATCGCGTTTTGTTTTCTGCCGCATTGTTCTTCACAATGCGTTGCATCTTGCGCTCACGGATGAGCTTCCAGTTAGCTTCGAAGCGGGTGTTGAGAATAGCATCTCTACCGAATACTAGTTGCATCGGCGTAGCCTGTAGCGTAGTGTGGTATGTCGCGCGAACGGCGAACATCACGGCTGCCAGGATTCCATCGAGTCCGACTGTATCGTCTGAGTGCTGCAGTTCAAACGTACGAATCATGTTCCCGATAGTTTGGTGTACTCGTTCGAGTATTGCGTTCGCCTGCGGATTCCTCGCAGTGATTGGGCGCGCAAGCACGCCGTAGTCTTCCTTGACCATTCGCCGGAATTCGCCCATGAACTCCGTACCGCGGTCATAAATAACCTGTTGCGGCCACGGGTATCTCGTGAACCACGTCTTTTCGGCTAATTCGGCGATACTAAAAGCCTCTTTGTTGGGTACGCAAACCATCTCGAACCAGCCAGTTGCCGGGTCAATCATGGTAAGGCACCAAAGTTCGAGTTGTTTCTGTTTACCCTTGTCTCGTTTACCCTGGTTAATCGCATAAGGGCCTATGAGGTCGACACATAGGATTTCCCAAGGTTCGCTCTCGGGTTCCTTAATTGGTAGGTGCCCATACTTAAGGGTCTTGCGTTTTGTTAATTGGCACAACCTGCATTTTTTGCAGATATCGACGACATCGGTTCGCAGTCCTTTCCAGTAGAAGTGCTGCCGAATCGTGTGCTCTGTTCGGGTCTCGCCCGGATGACACAGTGTCTCGTGGTACCACTCAATGCATCGACGTTGGAGTGACTGCGGAATAACTATCTTACTATCTCTAACTACTAGAGGACGTTTCTTACCGCCCCCACGAAAAACCTTTACACTATATCTACTGTCCGACGCTGCCTTCTGGAGCAGCGCGGTATCTTTTCGTTGATGTCGCATAATGTACTTGTAGGTGAGGGGGAAGGCGCTTTCGGGTAGTTCGTCGCCCCCAAAGTACTCTGCGAAGTTGGCCTCGGTAAAGGGCTTTTCGTTTTTACCAAGTCGACTAAGAGCATCCGCTACTACGTTCGTTTCACCTCTAACGTATACTAGTTCGGGACCATACTCTTCGAGGATGAGTCGCCAGTGCATAACGCGTTCAGTATTAAAGTTTTTATAGGTCAGATTCTTGTGGTCGGTGTGGACCCGAATCTGTTGACCCAGGAGAATCGTACGGAACTCCTTGAGTGTTTCTACAATAGCGAGTAGTTCCCGCTCGGTAGTAGTATACCGTGTCTGCGCCGGATTGAGTTTGCGACTATAGAACGCGATTGGCTTACCGTTTTGCGAGATGACTGCGCCAAGCTGCGTGTCGCTCGCGTCGGTATGTATATCAAACGGTAACTGAAAGTTCGGGTAGGTCAGGAGAACCTCCTTACTTATTATTTTCTTCATCGTGTCAAATGCCTCTTGGTGCGCGCCGGTCCACTCCCACTTAGCCGTTTTCGACGTAAGCGATGCAAGCGGGGCGAGGATGTGCGATCGGCGCACCCACATATCGCGATAATAATTCACGATACCGATGAAAGCGCGTAGTTCCTTTTTATTGCGCGGTGCGAGCATGGCTTGAAGTGCCTGCACTTTGGTTGCTACGGGTTGGATGCCGTCTCGGGTAATCCAGTAGCCAAGGTATTCGAGCTCCGCTTTCGCGAAGAAGGACTTCTTGATGTTCACCTTGAGTCCCGTGTCTTTCAGACGTTGTAGTACCACGTCGAGTTTCTCTAGGTGGTCTAGGTAACTACCCTTAGTAAGTACTAGAAGATCATCTATGTACGTGCGTATGTACTCTAGATCTGCGAACAGCGACGACATCTTTTCTTGAAAGATATCGGGGCTATTGCTGAGTCCCATAGGTAGTCGTTGCATCTCATATTTTCCCCACGGGAAGACGAGAGTGCAAAGTTTCTTTGCGTTCGGACTAAGTTCCACATGGTAGTAGCCCATGTTTAGGTCTAAACTAGTAGCGTACTGAAAACCTTCTAGTTTTAACAGTAGCTCTTGTATCTTTGGTAGTGGGAATGGCTTCCGCTTGATTCGCTTGTTGAGCTCGCGAAAGTCGTTGATGAACCGTACCGTCTTGTCCTTCTTTGGGATGATGAACGATGGTGCCGCCCATTCAGAGCGGTTAACTTTCTTTAGTACGCCGACTGCGCAGAGGCGATCGACCTCGTTGCGTAGCGTCTGTTCATATGCCTTCGGCACTGGATATGGCCTCGCATGATATGGCGTGACATTAGGCTTTAGCTCGATATCATAGGGCTCGCCTTTCCAAGTGCCGAGCGTGCCGTCAAAGAGCGTCTCATGTTTCTGAAGAAGCGTCTTGAGGGCGGATTTATCTTCTTCCGACAGATGGTCCATCTCGGAGATTTTCTGCGGAATGTCCGCTGGGGCATATTTAGCGTCTAAGATTTGTTTAATAGACTTGGCACCGCCATCTGTGTCGGCCTGCCAGGCGTCTTCGTCGGGCGTCTCGCCATATATCTTCATTGCTATAGCAGCTGAGTCCCATTCGACTTCCCTTGTCTTGAAGTCGAACTTGACACCTAGTTCTCGCAGAAGATCTCTGCCAATGATCATGTCGTAGTTGCCAAGGTCGGATGTCACCTGGAAGACCCATTCAATCACCCTATTGGCATGAAATTCCGGAAGTTTAAACTGGATTTTTACTTCGCGGTGCGTCTCGACGACACCTCCAGCTGTCGTGAAGGTGGTTCTCGATGGTGTCGTCCTGACACGTAGTTTCTTGACATGCTTCTCGGAGATCAGTCCTCGTGATGCTCCGGTGTCTAGTAGCGTCGTCAACGCTGCCGCCTTGGCCTTGCCTAGGCGCGTGTTAATCTGCGCGAAACAGTATGGAATTTCGTCTGGCGCGGTTTTCTGGCGTTTTGGTGAGCTCCGGTTGTACAGTCGTGTTATCGCGTGCGATTCCGCCGCGATACGGTAATTAATGCATTGGTCCAATGAGGCGAAGACCTCGCCCGGCTCGGATGGTATATGGACAGATGGGCGCGCATGTCGTGCTCCATCGCGTTGCTCGTGGAAAACGAAAACTTCGTCACATCCGCAATTTTTGCGTTTCCCACTTACTCTTTCAGAGACTTCGTAATAGGATAACTCGTCCTTAACATTATGCATTAAACTAGCTTTTTCGTGTACAACTCGCTCACACCTTCAGTTTTCATCGTCGCTAGCAACAAGGTTAGCCAAGAGTTCATCCACATTGAAGTTTTCCTCGTCGGGTGGATCAACCGCCTTGCGCTTGCGCTCGTCCTTGACCGCATCCTTGACCATGTTCTGGATCATGGCATGCAGTTCTTCTTTCTTGTTGGCGCCGCCATCGTCACGTACCCAAGTACGGTTGCCGTAACGAGGCTTCTTTTCGCCGTTCTTGATGAAATTTCCATGGGCGGCAGCCATCTTCTGGGCCTGCACCACCACCATCTTGCAGTCCCCGGTGTTGTGGGACCAGTTAGGGCCATGGTAGGCACATTTAAAGGGAGGAGTCTTGTCATTGGCGCCGCGCTTAGCAGCGGGCTTCGAGTGATCCATTCTCGGGTCTCGCTTCCCCTTCGGGGGATGGGCGCCATCTGGCTTTGGCTTACGGACGTGATTAGCTTCATGTAACTTTTCAGTGAATTCGAGGCGCTCACAGAACTGGGTGAACTCATCCAAAGTGTGATCAATCGGCTCAAAACCTTGTAGGATCATCTGCTGACGCCAACTAGCGGGGATAGCAAACTCTGCATGCTCGATAATCTCGTCCTTGGGTAGCTTGTTCCTGTCGCCACGCGTAGTATCAAACAACGCCAAATAATGGTTGAGCTGCTGGAAGCGACTGATGTACTCCTTCATGGTCATCTCGGGAGGCTTGCGACACAAACGGCGCATGTAGCGTTTCTGAGTTTGAAGTGCACGAGCCGGGAGAACGTAATTGGTGACTCCTTGTAGGGTCGCCTTGAGATTTGCAATCGTTTCGTTTCCAGCGGCTGCTGCCGACTCTTCGAACCTGGCGAGGGCCTTTCCGATGAGGATACGGCGATAGAACTCGTACCTCTGCGGACCAGTGGTCAAGTTCTGCCCCTTGATCACTTTTTCCGCCTTGTCTTGCAAGCGAAACCAGGTCTCGGCCGACTCGTCGCCATTGAAAGGCAGAATCGAGAGTTCAAACTGAGTCGAGTTTGGATCGTCGGGAATGTTGCGGCACTTGAAGGTCACAAGCTTCTCTTTGTTCACAATCACTTCCGGTTCACGTTGGATAGGGATTGGAGCGCGTTGAAAACCCCTTTTCATCATGTCGTTCCGAGGGATAGCGGCGACGGCCGCGACGGTTGCGTTAGAAAGCTTCATCTTGATGGTAAGTTAGTCTTGATCACGACGATTGTCGTGGAGTGTTAACACTATGCACTACGTCGTTTGTAGGATCGAAATAGTTGTGAAAATTATGGCTAAGTTAAAAACTAGATGTATTTCTCATGCAAGTTGTCTCGTAGGCTCTCGTAGTTCTAGTAGAGTCGAGACCTTTGACATGCATCGACAACAATCCGAACAGGAGGTTGATGCATCTTGTAGTAGACTAGCTACGACGTTGTACTAGGGTTCTTTGGACGTCGTCAGCTACTCTGGAATAAAGAATAGTTACCTCAATGTCATCGAGGTGCCAGATCTTAGGTGGCGTTGACACTAGGATCTCATCGGCATTCGACCAGCAGGAGTCATGCGCGATGCCTGTGTCGTGCAACGTCACGTCGTCGGTGACGTCAATAGGTTATGGGCCTGTCCGACGATGTCCGAGACCGGCCTAGCGTCCGCATCCGCACGCAACGCTTTCGTCATGCTACATCATCATACATGATGTCACACATGACTAAGTAGACTAATAATTTTGGACTACAATCATTCGAAGGAGTTGACGTGCAAAGCAGTGAATTCATGGGAGAATTCCGAAGAATGGTGCGCGAAGACTATGGCGTGATGACCAAGCCAATTACAGCGCGAAACCCGCAGGCTAATTCGATTATCGAGCGAGTTCACCAAACCATAGGGAACATGATTCGCACTTTCGAGTTGCAAAACTCCGAAGACACGGAGTCGCTGGACGGAGTCCTGGCGGCCACAATGTTTGCCGTATGCGCAACGTATCACACAACGATGCAAGCGACGCCAACACAGCTAGTGTTTGGCCACGACGCTATCCTAAATACCCGGTTCGAAGCTAACTGGAAATTAATTAAGGAACGAAAGGAATCTCGTATTATCCAAAATAACGCAGCTGAAAATAAGACGCGAAGAGTTTACCGGTATCGCGTAGGACAGAAGGTAATGGTCCGTAATGAACAATCCCGCAAGTATGGGACAAATCCTTATAGCGGTCCGTATGAGATCGTGCACATTAATGACAATGGCTCTGTTCGCATCAGAAAGGGCGCAGTGCAACAAACTTACAATATCCGGAATCTGCATCCGTACGAGGAACGCGATGTTGCTGACGAGTGAGCTCTTAGAAGCCCTTGTCATGGGGGCGCATGCAGTAGACTAGAATACCCCTCTAGATCTAACAAGTAGTTAGAACGTTAGAATGTTGTAACATTGGAATGTTAGAATGTTCGAACGAAGAGTACACACAATGGCCTACGTGTAGTACCAACATACCTTAGATACATACATGGCTGACGTCGACTTGGTCGAACATCTGTGGATGCACGGACGGACGGGCAAGGCCGACGCGGCTGACGAGCAATGACGACGACAACGGCGAGCGCGGCGAGCCGTCGACGTCTACTACTGAGCTAGAACTTCCAACGGTATCTAGCTATGGATCTTGAAGAGATCCGAGAAGCTAGACCGGTGGGAGTTGTATCCAACGCATACTGGATGCGTTGAGGGAAGACCCTCGTGGTCTAGGAGCGATGTAATCAGCGATAACTTAGATCTCACAATTATTTCCACTACAACTTTTTCATCGTACTTTCAGCGTAGTGCACTATGGGTTAGTCGAATGTTACTATGTGATATACTACAGAGCGCGTATATGTGTAACGTGGCGACTCCTTTGATCGCTGCGTCGGTGCGCCGTCAGCGACGACGTCACCGCTCGTTCGCGTCCGTGTCCGTTAGCCGTCTGTACGTCGTCCGTCCAACGGACGACTCCGTTCGTCTATGACTACTAAGACTACCAACTCAAAGGACTAACTTGACTCAACTAATTATGCGTCTCTGTGGGGTATGGCACCGCCACATATCACGGTAGTAATTTACCATGCCTAAGAAACGTCTCAGTTGTCGCTTCGTTTGCGGCGGCTGCATCTTTAGTATCATGCCATGATCCAGAACATGGTCAAGGACGAACGCAAGCGCAAGGCGATTGATCCACCCAACGAGGAAAACTTTAATGTGGACGAAGTCTTGGCTAACCTTGTCGCTAGCCACGATGAAAACTGAAGGTGTGAGCGAGTTGTACACGAAAAATCAGCTGTGCTCCAACATTGGCATGTACAGTGCCTCCAGGAAAACCAAAATGTATTTGAGTCCTTGTGATGAGGTGAACCCTGTTGCAGCGGTGATGATGGGGACATTCCTCATCGGCTTATACTCGTCTGAGTATGGCTGGACATCACAGGTGTGCTCCGTATAATTGATTGCCACGCAATTCTTCCCTGCAACAAAGGTATCTGCGTGGGAATCAGCCTCCAACGTGGATACAAATCCGGCATGCTCCAGGTGAGCTTGCACCATCCTCGCTTCAGAGACACGGTAATTAAGTGTAGTGAACATGCTTATGATGCAATAGTCATTTACCATACTTTCGGGATAATTTTCTTGGGAACAGCAGCTTTCATCCATGCAATTACCGATCGCATGAACAACAGTGCTGCTCCCCAAGACCATCAGGTCTTGGTCTTCATGGAGCTCTTTCCTCCAAAGGAGTCTCCGGCCCGATCATTCTTGTTGTCTTCAAAGGATACATTGGTCTTTGCCTTTTCTTCCATCTTTAAGGCAGACAAGTTTCGCTTGAGTTCTGCATTTGACTTCTTCAATGCGGCTAATTTCTTCCTGGCTTGCCCAAACTTGGACTTTTTGTTGAAGTTCTTGCGACCACCACTGACGTCTCTACCTCCCCCTCGAGATTTGCATTTGTCGGGGTTGGCAGATCAAATCTCGAGAATAGCCTCATGGTGTGGAGCCATTTCGTCACTAAACCAATGTTTGGGTGGGCATGACCCACAAAAGAGCTTTCCCTCAGCAGTGTAGGCCCCACTGCCCGGTGCTGTACCATCGAAGGTCCGATTGCTCTGACTGACTCTGCTGATTCTGGGTTGGAAACTGGAGCTTTTTGTGAGGTTAGGAACCTCTTTTGCGATTTCTTGCAGGATCTGGTGAGAGGATCGTGGCTGCATACCCTGGGCAACTTTAAGGGTGGATACGAGCTGTGATAGCTCCCCGTTTTGCACATGCTGCCAAATCCAATCGATGACATCATCATCATGCTTGGGGCATCCTGCATTTTCAAAATACTGCAGTGCCTTTGTGAGCTTCTTACAAAAAATCTCAAATGACATGGCTCTTTCATTCTTGTAGGTCAATAATTCCCAAGTTTTGTTGGCCATGTTGACCCGTGCTTCTACGAAAAACCATGCCCATTTGCGAAGTGTCTTCTCGTCGGCTTTGCACGCAAGGGCCATCTGATGCTCGTTTGGGTACAAGTTCATCAAAAGAAAGCCCCACATCATGCGCTTTTTCATCTCAAGCGGTGAGCTCCAGTCATATCCTCGATCAACATGGAGCATCCACGCTTTTGCCGCAACCGTGGCTGAACAACCAAACGTTCCCAAAAAGTTTCGTTTGACAGTAGCAGGCGTGCCAATGGGGGGTTCTCTGTCCATAAAAACTGTCCAGCAAAGGAAAAGGAAGTCCGATTCATGTTGTTCGAGAGTAGCTTGATCGAAGTCAACCATGATGAAGCATACGAAGACATCAAGATGCCAGTGAAAGAATTGATGATGAAGATATCGATCCATGTTTGGATGCGCTTTGTTGGACGACATGCTCGACCGGCATAATGATTCTTGGCTCTTTACTTTATTTTTTAACGGTATGTATAAAAATTAAAGTTAAGTTCCGTTGTTGGCGAGCATGGCGAGCCCAGCCAGTCGTATGTACTGTAGAATCAGGTCGTCCTTTCCTTGGAGCACATATACAACCACGCGACGGTAGTACAGTATTACTGGAGAATCGGCTTCCGTAGGTTCAATGAACCCAGCAAATGGCAACAAGCACGCGTGTCAAGGGCATATATAGCGTGGCTTGGTATCACTAAGCCTGCGTGTTGCGAAATCTAAAGGGCGATGGGTGCAATCGGTTACAGGAAAGCACGATAGCATCGTCGATTGCACACTGAACTTTATTAGTGCCCTTATGGGAACAACACATGAGTTCCATGAGGTTCTGCAGGCGAAGGTTATTATTCTAGAATTCAATGGTAAGGCTCGCGACCTTAGATCAACAATTAACACTCTTGGGGCCGGTGATGGTGATGACACTCCACACTGGAAAATCAAGACCGTGCTTCTTTCGGACCTCGTTGAAAGGCGAATGACAGTTCAGCAGGTCGGTACACAGAAAGCCCTCAGTGAGAAGAAAAGAGAACGAGGTGACAGGCTCTTTGAGGTGTTTGTGGTGTTGGGACAAGTGTACGAGCTTCTTTTCAGGCCATTTGTGGCAGCCGAGGGTGAACGTCTGACTCACAAAAGCGGAATGGTAAAGTTGGTGAAGAAGCTATTTAGCAAACAGTGCACGATCATGGGTTGTTTCCGGATTCTCCAGGTGCTGTTGAGCAAATTCCCCACCAACGGACACACTCTTGAGAGGGAGGAGGGGTTGGTATTATGTGGTTTTTTCGAGAATGACGAATGTGTGGCGAATGAGAATGCGATGGTTTTTCAGGGTCCGAGGAAGCCGGATGAGGACCATGCCAACATTGTGCATTTGGTTATGAATGGGGCCACAGTTTGGCACGCAGTTCATTTCACCTATGGGGAAGAAGGCCCACAAGTTCAAGCTCAGAAAGTGGGGCCAGAGTCATAACTCATGACGTCTGTTCTTCAGGTTGATTGCTGTGCGCCTTTTAGTGTGGGGTCGGTGGTTCTATATCGACCCGCAAACAGGAAAGATAGTCTGCCAATCGGAGAACGCCAATGATGTGGCTTTCTATCTGACCTATCGGGAGGAAGGAACCCTTGGTGGGGAGAATGACATGGAGAACAAGAACGACGATGACGTGGAAGACGACAATCCCCATGATGAGGGCATTACTACTGGTGGTAGTAGCTCCGAGGGGATGGAAGTTGAGGAGAACAAGGAGAATTCAGTACCGGTAGTCGAGGAGACTAGAGAGTCAGATGGCAAGGAAGAGGGTGGCAACGATGGCGTAGTAGACGATCTAGTGGTACTACAGAGAAAGTTGGAGTTTGTCGTGTTGGAACGAGACGCGGCGTTGCAGCGTGTTGACGAGTTGACTCTACAAAACAGTGAGTTGACGTGACAGATCGATCAGTTGCAAGATTTGATGGGTATCTATTGCAAGGTTTAGTGTAGTTGTGGTGTGTCATAATGTTAATTAGTTTAATACTACCGGCTGTTTGTAACAAATTGGGCGATTCAGCAAATCCGAAGATTGTGAGGGGATTTTCGTTTCGCACATATTTTCTGATCACTCGACCATGGCAAGAGTTGTTGCTGTCTTCTTTGATGCAAGCAACCAGCGCCACAAGATCGATTGATTACTTTGCAAGCCTTGTTCGATTTGAAGTGTGATACTGGGTGATTGTTGGCAGGACGCCGAATAGCTTTCGCCATGGCACACAATTACCTCCACCAGTCGAACAAGAACCATGGCAAATCGCCGCATGTGGGATATTACTCTTCTGTTGCTGCCCGAAGCTACAATGCTCCGAAATCGCAAGGTTTTCCTCGGTTTTCGAAAAGGCCGGATCTACGACCGTCGCTGCCTCGGGCCCGTCCGGGTCAGTCCCCTGCGCCAGCACATAACAGCAAAATGCCTCCCATGCAAGATTCGATGGTCGACGGCCGCTTCGAAATGGAGCTCATGTGGTACCTCACCTGCAACTCGCACGAGAGCTCCGAAACAAGCATGAACGAAACGTACCACGAACGTCCTCCGCTACATCAGAACTGATCTGCATCGGGCTGTGGGTCCACTCAGAGCACCTTTGGATCGGCCGCGTCGGGACGGCGCTCGTCGTCAAGCAACATGATGCTCCCGCCCTATCAACAGCAGGCGCCAAGTTCGCTGGCCTTGCAACTGTATCCACGTCTCGTTCCCCGTGGTTGAAACAGCAGCAAACTGTCCGACAATCACAGCAACGGTCGGCAACTTCTCTGCAGGCGTTCAACAAGGCGTTGGCTCCACGAGAACAGTTGCTTCGCGCACGCGCAAATCAGCCTGTCGGAAGGTTCCTCTACTACCGGTAGTTGCCGGAGGCTGCATGGTACTCGGTTCTTCCGCCGCGCCTGACGAGCGGAGCCCTAGTGGCACGCAAGTCTTGGTCTGCACTATGAGTAAACAAGGCCATCCTCCTCAAGTCGATGTCAATGTTGAAATGATGCAAGCCCTCAAGAATGAGTTGCTTGCGCTATTTGAAGCCAATTTCAAATCTCTAGTCAGCGAGGAACTGCAAACTTTCGTCACGACGCGAGTCAACGACCAGGTACAAATTATCAAGGATGAAGTCAGTGACCACATGGCGAATCTGGAATCCAAAACGCGGGAAAGGATCACGTCCAATGCCCTGGCCCTAGATGATCGCGTTTTCGCCAAGTCCTCGGAGCTTGATGCTCGGATGGAACGATTGACGATTTCATCGGCATTCGACAGTGTGCACAATGCTTTGTAGTTACCGCAGGCCAGAGGCGCTTTGTGGCGAAATAATTTCACTGCAATTGTGCCAGCTGGCTCGTGAACTTCGTTTTCCGTTGGTATGTAGAGGATACTTGGACGTCGGCGTAGGCTCATTTTCGGTTTGTAGTTTGCGAAACAGTTCTGCGTCGTTGCCGTTGTATTTCTTTGTTGCCCTTGTACATCTTCGTTGCCTTTGTACTTTTCGAGGATAGCCTCCCCCGTGTCCTGATTCCTTCGGCATACCCCCCCCCCCACGTACCAGTAGCTAGCTCAAATTTTATGAAGAAAAAAGGGGAAAAAAGAAGGAAAAGAATCCGAAACCAAATGACCGCCTTTAAACGAGCATAATTACTACCAAACAATGTATTTTAACGACCGATATTGCAAGGCTAAAAACGGCGTGCCAGCGTGCGCGCATGCACGCGCGCGTGCACGCCGAAGGTCATTATCAGGACACCCACATGCGTCGAATGCGGTCATTCTCGACCGACGTCGATAGTTTCCATTGACGTTGACAATGGCACAATGTAAGGCTAACAATGAAACCATACGGTAAAAACCAACAGTAAGTGTATTTTGAATGATGCCTGGACAATTTCATCTGTACTGTTAATAACACACAATTTTACCAATTCGGGAATTTCGGATCAACAGGTAGCGAATTGGCAGTGCGGATTGCAACCCAGCTTTTAATCATCATCCGAGTCTGGATCCGTGCCTTTGGCAATTCATCTCCTACATTGTAACCCTCCGGCACTTCCCAATAGCTGTATCTCTGATCGTCAGGAACACGACAATAATTTTGAGAGTTGCTAGCTGCCTTCATACAATGCAGATTCCCACTTCTCTCCCAACCACATCGATAGCAACGCTGCACGGACCGCCTTTGTACTGCTGGTTCAGTTTCATTGCCCACAATTTTTGTTGGATGACTTGTGGCTGCTGGCATTCGGATGTGTGATGGTCCATCTCCTGTGACTACCGGCTGAGCAAGTTGCAATTCAGGCGGAGTTACAAAAAGGAGTTGCCGTTCGGAGGGATCTTGAATAGCGGTTGCCATTGGTTGCTGAGGTTCGGGTGGTGCTTGCAAGGGATCTCGAAAGGTCAATGATCTTGCAGTCGAAATTAATCCATTCCGAATCACCCTGGTTCCATGCCCAACTGTTGTTGTTGCAGTCACTCCAGTGGTTGAATCACAGATTTCTACAAGCTGCCGTTGAGTCCGTCGCTGGTTATCCTTTTTTTGAAGAGTCTTGTGATGTTCTTTCAACAGTTCCGCTGTTTTTGCAAATATTTTTTTCCTTTGTTCCACTGGCTTCAAGCGCTCATCCATTGCACGTGCATTGTGTGCAATACACATGGCCGGGTAGTCGACAGCAGTGAATTGATTTTCATGTCGTCCTCCTGAATACAGTGGGAGGAGCTCGTTGAACAGGGAGCAGTCATCCGCTGTCATTTTGGTGACAGGTACTCCAAGAATGTTATCGCGTAGCCCCATGAAAGTAGTACTTTCCATTGTCGAGGTAAGTTGCAAATCCATCTTGCCAGCAGTCGTTGTCAATACTCTAATTGCTCTGTTGACAATTCCGTTGGGCGTCTCCAAGTCATAATCAACAGCGGCAGCTTCCACAAGCTGCAAAGAATGTCGAACTACTGGCGTATAATGCATCTCCCCGGTACTTTCAAAATCATTTGGATTGACCAAATCTCCAAAGAATTGCTCCTGCCCATGAATATCTGCCGCCAATTGCATGTTGTGTATGGTCTCATGTTGGTAGAAGCCTTTGTACTCTGTCGAGGCAAGCCCTCTTTCGACCCCCCTATCGTGATTCCAGCGGTGAACAAAAACCGCCAAAAGACAGACGGCTAGAAGTGGCGAACAATGGCTTGCTCGCATAATATCTCGAAGGTGTTTGTGAAAACCTTCAAGCTGGGATGTGCCCCGTATGCAGTGGAGGATCTGTCGACCACTGGGCTCGGTCTCAATGTAGTAGTAGTCTACATCAGGATCATCGGAGACGCACCCTTTTTGAATATGTCGGAGGATGCTTTTGGCCTCCTTCCACGATTGCTTGGAGAAGAGAGGATCGCCCGTTTTGTGGTCCTTTATGTTTGCCATGAACTTGACAGCATTCATGAATCGTTTCTCGAGAAGTTTGGGTTCGGGGCATGTTCGAGGGATTCCCTGAAGTTCCTTCCCGCTGGGGCAGGCCATGCGACGCTTTGCCTCTTTTGCTGCTTCGTGCAGGTCACCCGACCATTTCTGACCTGACGAGGCGGCAAGCTCGGATGCTAGTTGTTCCGTCTTCTTTTAGTCGTGCTGGATCAGCTACCATCAATGCATCTCTCAAAAGGCCACGCCCCTCATCACTGAACCCATGGGTTTTCGGCCATGTTTTGGTGAGTCTTGCCATAACATGGAAAGGATCCCCCTTGACACCATTCCGCTCAAAAATCTCACGACCGCCGACTTCCATTCGCAGGGTCCCATCGTTGTTTTGGTCTATTAGGACATATCCAAGATTATGATCAACGTCATTTCCGTCATCCTGTAATGGTCCTAATGGTCGGTCTGGGTAGTCAGCTAAGGTAGTCCCATCAGGCATTGCGGCGTTGATGTCAAATTGTACGGGGTTTTGCCTTGTAGCTTCTGTAACAGCCTCTACCACAGCAGCAGCAGGCAGTGGATCAGCTTGTAAGGGGTTTCGCGATTTTGCTGATTCCAAGTCCTCTAAGGTAGAGGTACGCATTCGACGGCGATTCCATGCCACAGGGATCTGACTTCCTGCAACTGCAGCCACCGTTCTCCTAGCAGCGGATGTACCATCTTCTGCATGCAATGGGTCGGCAACTAATGCTTGTCCATTTTCTACATGGACTACTACGATCATGATCCGATCATAGCGCTCATAGCGCCGCTTCCTTTTTTCTGGTCCGATGGTTTCAGTCAAACCCCGTTGGATCGACTGTATTTTTCCGAATGCACAAACGGGCCCTGAGGTTGGTGGCAACAATCGAACAATATCGCCAACTTTCAAATCTTCAACCTTTGGTTCATGGTGCAGCCCACGCAGGCTTTCAAGTTTCTTGTACAGCTGGAGCCCAACGCAGGCGTCAAGTGCCGCGTAATTTACACATGGCTCCGACAGATTCCTCGCACTCCAAACCGACCGAGCAAGACTTTTGTCAAGTCGTCGCCCTAGAAATGTAGCGGTCATTGCCTCAAGGGATGTCTTCTTCTGACTTGCCATCAAGAGGGATGCCTTGACTGCCAGACTCCGACAATCAACCACTTGGTGCGACCTGGGGCCCCCAACAAACTCTGCGGGGAAGTTCTTAGAAAGTTTATTAAGGTCGGCACGAATTCCTATGCCTACTAGCCATGCCTTTGGATGCGTCAAAATGCGGCAGAGGATGCTGTTGCTCTGGCACCATTGCCGAGGATCGACCGGGTAGTTGCCATCCTCCTCCTTGATCATTTGGGGAAATGTTTGGCGCAGTGACACAACTATTACCCGCTGCAAATTTGGCTGGTCCATCGCTAGCTGAACAGTCTCTGGAAATTGACATCGCAAATTTTCGCTAGTCAATGAGTCCCATTCGATGTCAAAGCCAATGGGGATGATGGTACCAGATTGATCCAACTCTTGTAGAAAGCTTAGGGCGGATTCTATGAATGATTCCCGACTTGTAATGTGGATGGGACGGACAGGCAGTTGAGCGAGTGGCAGCTGGTCTTCATTGTGGTCCAGTGGCCTGGCGGGGTCTCGCACACCAAGCGAGGGCATTGCCCTTAGTAGCATTTTATATTCATGACAGCATGAGTCAGAGTAAAAAAGGCGAACCTCCTCATAGCCATGTACCTTATACCGATGCTGGATGCCAGCCAGAATATGTTCCATTTCTTCGTAATCTCCAGCACGAACAAAATTGATGGCAACAATCTGGTTGTACTCGTTCATAACGGAATAAACAGAATCAAATGCCCGGACAGTTGAGTTGTCGGCTCCACGAGAGAAAATGAATCGAATAACTTTATACGACTTGTCCGCACAGAGTACTCGACCGGAAACCAGCTGCAAACAGCGCTCATAATAGGGAAGCAGCTTCAAGGCACGAAGAATGAAATGTTTCTGGATATATTTTTCAGATGGTACAGCTCCCACAACTTCAGATGGCTTCAGCAGCATTGCCTTTCTATGATTGCTAGCTGCAAGAGCCGTAAAGGATCCTCGTGTCATTGGATTCTTATAGAACCCATCAATCTTCTCCTGTAGTTGGACCAGCACGTTCCGTCTTAGGATTGCAACCTTTTTATGAATTGCACTGAAAGGAACACTGGAAGCCACATCTTCAAAAATTTGATCGCTGAACGAACGAGTAATGGCTCGACGCTTGGTAAGAACAAGCCCCAATGTATTCCGTATCTCAGGTGGAAGGTACTTGAGCACCTCAGGATCATGCCCAGTAAAATAGTAAGGATGGTGCGTGATTGCATCCTCATCCAGCTCGGTATCCGGCTCATCCTCTTTGTTGTCCTTGTTTTCTTGCAGGCGTAAGATGCATTTGTAGCGGCTACTGAAGAAAAAGCCGGCAGTTCCATCCGCATCATCAAATGGCCTTACAAAATTATTGTAGAACAAGTCCCGGGTGGTGCAAGGCTGCCCATTTTGCATAATATTAAAACCATGCCACTTGCATGGCATCGGACCAGTTGTCAGCAGATGGGGGCATGTTTTGTCAGGGGCAAAGAATTTAGCCTTGCAAAAACTGGATGCCAGGAAATCAGCAACATTTGGTGGGCGACCCAAGAAGAGGGGTTCCTTCCACACGTAGTCATTTGTAAGCCAGGGGAAGTGCATCGAACCAGTCGTTTGGCGGATGTGCTGATTAGATTGCTTGCTCGCGCCTTTCATCTGTGTCCGCAGGTCCTGCATGACACGTCCAAGCGAACCCCGAAAGAGTTGTGGGACGTTGTCCATGTTTACACCAGGGAGAGGATCCTCGTTGGTCGGTTCATTCAGCATAATTGTAGAATCCGTGGAAGGAATATCTTTATTTGGTAGGTAGGCTCGGCTTTGGCCGGAGGGATCGGAGTCGGAAGAAGATACCAATATACGAACGTAGATAAGAACAATGGCGAAAAGATAGGAAGAAATGTCGGAAAAAGTCGTTCTTTAATTAAAAAAACCGCTATAGAATGACGTTGGCGAAAGCGCATGCCAGCGATGGGATGGGGTGTCTTCTGCGGTTGACGGAGACGTGTGTGGCGCAACGATCGACGACGCTTGGTAGAGAAGATTGCGCAGGGTAAATTGCGCAGGTATCTTGACCGTGAATTGTACAGCGCACGAACACAACAGGAAGGCAAGACTGTATTACGTAATAAGGAAGTAAGAATGTCTCGACAAACTGCTAAGAAGACGGTGGCTAAGAAGGCAACGGCACAGTTCGTGGCGGAAGATTTCTTTGCTGAAATGAAGGAGTTAGGAATTGGCGAGGGAGGAGGGAGTAGCATGAACGCCGGCGCAGCTGCAATGGATGGCGCAGGAGAAATCGATAGGAACGAAAGACGCGCAAAAAAGCTCTTGGCGGAAGCCATTGAAGTTTACAATTCGCAACCCAGCGTGAGTGCTTTTGACCATGCAGCTGCAAAGATGTACCCGATGTTTTTCAATGACATTAGGCAGGCGCGCGGGGGGTGGTGAGCAATGTCCATCTGAAAGATTTGTGGGAATTCTGCTCAGATGCTGATGCAAGTACAAGAACCTACAAGGTAGATCCTTTTCTTGCCCTCTTCCAAGGATGTGAATTGATGATGAGCGAAAACTTTGATGTGACACACGGGATAGCAAATGGGACTTGTGCCCAATTTGTTCGAGTGGTAACAAAGCAACATGCAAGAATGGTTCCAATGAAAGTTCATGGGCGGTGGGTCAACACAGTGGATATCAAAGACGTTGATCACATCGTGTTGCGCTACGACACAATGCATGCGCCAGCATTTGTGGGGCAGTTTAAAATTTTTCCAACGACAAAACCTGTGACCGTAAACTTTCCTTGCCCAAAAGAAATGAGCTCTACTGGTCGCTCTAACCAACAGATGGACCTTGGACACCTTTCTTGCGTTTTGAACTATGCAACCACAGTGCACAAATTGCAAGGGAAATCAGTTGATAATTTGGTAGTGGTGGAATGGTGCAAGACCCGTAACTGGGCATACGTGGTATTGTCAAGAGTACGCACGTTGGCAGGAATATTCTTGGTATCTGCTCTTCCTGACGATATTTCTTTTGCACCATCCGAGCAATACCTTGCGATGATGGAATCATTTCGTGCTTCAATTTTGTCGACCGATCTTGGAGAAGAACAGATTGCATGCCTAGCTACTGAGTTGCCAGAATATAATAACTAATACAGCGCAATTATATGCTATGCTTGTGCCACATGATTGAGTACATGCACAATTTGTGCAACATGTATAGTTTACTGAAGTGTAACAAGCGGATTTTTCACTGATCAATACGGCATAGTAAGCATTGTAATTGCGTAGGTTATTAGGAATGACCTGTCCGCCAAACCACATGTCCCAACAACGGTTTTTATTCATCAGTATACCTGTCTGAATGCAAGTCCTATGTCCGACCCGATCACGTCGTATGTCAAGAATTGTGACAGGGGGGTCGCGTTCTTCTTCTAAGTAGACAGACGCGCACGACCTGTCTGAATGCAAGTCCTATGTCCGACCCGATCACGTCGTATGTCAAGAATTGTGACAGGGGGGTCGCGTTCTTCTTCTAAGTAGACAGATGCGCACGTGCTCGGTTTGTAAGTACTGCGAGGATGGCAGGAGAGCAAGCCTACCATACACATATTGAATTTGATAATCGTAAAAACGGTGATATTTTTTTCTGTTTAAGGAAGGCTATATAAAAATTTGAAATGCGATCTAAAAAATGATACAAGGGGGTCCCTCCCCAAACCCCTCCTATTCTGGCGAGCAGGACAGCCTCGGATTAGGGTCTGAATCCACTTGGATTACCTGCGACATCTCAATATTGTTCGGGGAAGGCGTTGGCTGCCGTGGCCGATGTGGGGCAAAAAAAGAAGCTTTTCGTTGTTCACATTCTTTCTTTTCGCGATTTTTATCGTGCACAATTTTAGCATTCGTCCGACGGGAATAAGTGGTGCCCTTCTTTCGACATTTTCCTGGCCCCTTGTTAGTGTCGTCAGTAGACGACATGGTTGAAACAATGGACTCGTCCGCCATGTTTCACAACATGTTGGGGTTGTCATTGGAGTGGCGGTAATCTGTGCCATAGAGGGTGGGCTGGCGTTGGAAGCAGTGCGTGCCATTCGAGAATTGGATTTGCGGGATTTTTTGTGGCTAAACGAGGCAGGTTTTGGCAGTATATTTTGTGATTTCGCGTTTCAAGCCCCTTTGTGTCAATACACTAGCAGTTTATTCTTTTACACTAGCAGTTTATTTTTAAAAAAACATGAAAAGAGGGCTCTTTTGGACGGAAACAGCGTAGTTCTGTCAGAACCCTACCAAGTGCTACCTACGTGGCCGACGGTTGGCCTGATTCGGCATACCCCCCCCCCCCCCCCCACGTAGCTGATTCCGCTGCTCGTGACCACAAATGGATCCAATTAGTCATAAAAGTGTCGACGTGGTGATGTGGTGACTTGAGTGCGATCGATGGCCTGGATTCCAGAAGCAATACCGAAGTACCTCTATTGACTTTAGTATAATCTGCGATCGATGGCCTGGATTCCAGAAGCAATACCGAAGTACCTCTATTGACTTTAGTATAATCTTTCCTTTTGTGTTGTTGAAAGAGCTATCTATTGCGTTTAGTCTAGTCTAAGAGTAAGTAGGTTCGATCGTATGTATGACAAACTATATTTGGTTTATCAGACCTGGTGCTCAGATGAGCACGAAGGGAAAGGGTCCAATAGAAGCCTGCCGGTGTGTCAGGAAACCGGATGGACCACCCGATGGACTGCTTGACACCGACAGGTGATTCGATGAGCAGAATTACATTATCATGGCGCAAGAATGCCGGCTTTGGCCATGAAAAACTATAAAGATAAAAGAAAAGCACACGAAGAAAAGGGGCACATGCCGACACGAATGTTGACTCACATCATATTTTATTATGTGGATGTAAGAAAAAAAGGAACATGGCAGCTGTACCTCCTGAACCTCCTGTTTTCACTGTCCGAAATGCCATTGCGGCCAGTGGGGTAGATGATGTCCAGGTCTTCCAAGGAGAGACAAGGGCAGAAAGAATCGCCTCAAACATTTTCCTAAATGATTTTGATTCTTGCATGGACCTCACTATTACTGAGTTGGACCAGCATTTCAAGTCATACAGTGACCTGACAACGTTGCAAGGTCAAATCCGACTAGACCCTGGCGTGAAATTGCACATCAGGGCATTTATACAGTGGGTCCGTGATGAGAAGCGACTTGGAAGGGATCCATCCAATGTGGCATTTGACCCCGATGATCCCCCCAACAGGGCAAGTAGCTTGTTGCGACGATACAAGACCCACGCACAATTCATAAAGAAATCTGAGTCCCTTGCCTCCGATGCCAAGCCAAAGCCATTTGACTCCAAGACAAAGTGGACTGATTGGAAGCCCACTTTTGTTAATTATCTGCGATTGATCCCTGGGTGAGATGGGGTACCCCTCAGCTACGTAGTGAGGCCTAATGATACGGCTGATCCTACGCCCCACCCGGATTTCTTGGATGACTATGTGGCCATGGCACCACTTGATGGGGAAGGCTTCACCATCGATGCTGCAGAAGTCCATACCCTACTCATGAACCTCATTGTTGGCAATGAAATGGCAGAGTCCAAGGTGCAAATCCACGCACAGGAAAACAATGGCAGGTTGGATTTCAAGGCCCTCACGGATCATTACGAGGGAGTGGGTGTCATGGCGCATGATATAACTGGTGCCGAGGACACCTTGGAGAAACTGTA
Organism: Nitzschia sp. DOCU1; assembly: GCA_951394045.1. Classification (NCBI taxonomy): domain Eukaryota; phylum Bacillariophyta; class Bacillariophyceae; order Bacillariales; family Bacillariaceae; genus Nitzschia; species Nitzschia sp. DOCU1. The sequence continues at coordinate 3,727,787 of OX595985.1, forward strand.
TTATGCAGGGGAGAAGAGGCCTACTATGTATTGGGAAAAGTTCGAACGCCAATTGAACGACGCGCTTGTGATCATTGACAGACACGAAAGGAGGCCTTGCTACTCCAATGCCCAGCGCATTCGGATCTTATTGAAGAAAGTGCGCTCTACTGACTTGGCTACTAGTGTGGCCTCAATCAGGACGGAACTCACAAAGGTCCCGATGACAATGACCTACCCACAAGCGATGACTATCTTTAGGAATGCTGTGAATGCCAAATTTCCCCCTGATGTTGCAGGAGATGGAAGACAGCGGAGACAAGTGGGTGAAGCGACCAGCAAGAGGGACAAGTCCAAGCAAAAGCAAGGTACCACAAAGCGTTCGAGGACCGATAGTGAGATAATCACACTGATGGACGGTACAAAGATAGAATACCATCCTTCCTTCAAATTCCCAGCTGGCGTCTTTGCCAAGTTCAAGCCAGAACAGAAAGAAAAACTGAAGCAACAACGAGAGGCCTATAAAAAGAGCCGAAAATCCTCCGAAGTGAACTCCCATCAACGAGAATTGGAGAGGCAATCACGAGAAATAAGCGAATTACGATCGCTCATACAGGGACAAGGGACAATCGTTTCCGTTCCAACATCAACAACCAGTACTGTCAGTCAGTTGACAACCGATGCAAGCACCATTATGGGGGGAAGAACGGAGGTAAAACTCCGGAAGAACCCAGATGGCAGCTATAGTATCTCGGCTGTACATTCAAGAAGGAGTGTGAAACAAGTGGCAACGCCCCATGTAACGGAGGCAGAGCCTGGGGCCGAGGCATGGAACGAATGTGATTCTAATGCTGATACGTGCGTACTGGGACCAAATTTCAAGATCCTCCACTTTTCAACCAGGACGGCGGATGCGTTAATTCCCCGTGATAGTCACCAAGATTAGGGACTCAGGCGGGACTGGAAATGCCCGCGATATAAAGTAAGGTCACAATTTTGTTTCGTCCAATTGTTGAATCACCATCCATCGTATCGTGTGTTTGTGCTTGAATCGTCCGCCACTCCTTGCTAGATTTAATGGTTTATCAGACCCACAGTCTCCGTACAGCCTGGGAAGGCTACGACAATATCTGTTTCTCCATAAAGATGATGAGGAGATTCGGCGCAAAGAGGCAAAAAGGAAAGCCCATGGTCGTCGCTTCGTGTTTTGCATCCGACGCGGCAAAACTGGCAATCATGCTGCCATGCTCGCATACGGGCTGGTATGCGCGCGCCAACTAGGTGGACGCACCTAAATACAAACCCTGCGTTCGGGGGTTAACGGCACGGGTATTTAAGAGAGAAAAATGTGCAATGCACGAAGTATACCCTTTTAAGCAACCTTGTGGAGCGCATCGCCTGATCAGCGATGGTCGTTAGCACATGGTACCTGCGGTCTTGCTCGACAGAATGTGTGACTGAGCAAAGTGATGTGCCGATTTCACCAATGCTGGAAAAATCCTCCAAAAAGATATCAAAAGGATCTTTCGTTACCGTACCCTCGTACCACGTTCGTTTCTGATCAACATGGCTGCTGCTGTCGCTTTTCGTAATCACCTTGAGGCCACCCTTGGTTTTGATGGGACCCAGTCCACGGCTGTCACCGACCAAGGTTTTGATGACCCTGAGGAGTTTCGCCAACTGACCGATGATGATGTTGATCGTTTGTGTGCTACCATTCGTCGTCCTGGGGGACAGGTTGGTGGCAACCCCAATCCCGGGGTCCTCATTGGCCAGAACCATGCTTTGCGTTTGAAACAACTTGCCTATTATCTTCGTTATTTGTATGCTGTTGGTCGCCCTTGGAACGCTGCTGCTGCAACTCGTAACGTTTTGAGAACCTTGTGGCAGTACAAGCTGCAGATTGATGAGGTGATTGCTGCCGGGAATCCCGACTTCCCCGAAAAGTTCACTACTTCCAAGAAAGCGCGTGAAACTATCGAAAACATGGAAGCGTGGGTCCACTCGTCTTACGGCTTGGAGAGACTTCCATTGGCTTACCTCGTTCGTACCGTTGTCGATGTTCCGGATCCCGCAAATGACCCGCTTGGATATGGCCAGCCCTCATTCCACGAGGAGCTTATTTGTCGTGTGTCTCACAACGGGGCTGTTTATGCTGCGAACAATGAGAAACTATGGCTCATGGTCCGCCATGTTACTCATGGGACCGAGGCGTGGTCTTTCGTGAAAGGCAATGCCTCGACCAAGAATGGTCGGGCTGCTTACCATGCCATCAAGTCCCAGTATACTGGGGCAAGCCACGTTAATCAATTGAAATTGGAAGCTGATCGTGTTATCGCCACAACGTTCTGGAACGGTAAAGCACGCAACTTTACCTGGCAGGGCTTCGTTGCTCGTTTAACTTCTGCCTTCACCGATTTGGCTGACCATGGTGAGGCTAGGAGTGAAAACTCCAAAGTTCGTACTCTCCTGGATGCTATCAGCGATCCGAAGCTCCAGGTCGCAAAAGGATTAATTGCTGGGGATGATCGTCGCTCGAACGACTATCAGCTTGCCGTTGATTTCTTGGGCGGGCAACTCGCTGCCAATGAATCGTCGGCTTCGCGTAACCCCTTGCCTCGTAATATTTCGTCCGTGACACAAAATGATAATTCAGGCCGTGGAGGTGGCCGAGGATACAATGCCTCAGGAAGAGGCGGAAGAGGGAGCAGGAATCAGGGGAGAGGCCGTGGCGGGGGGCGCGGTCGCGGAGGTCGTGGTCGTGGCGGCGGCGGTCGCTTCTCTGAATCAGGACACCTGCTGAACAACGGGTCGTACCCTCCAACTATCTGGGCTACTTTTACCAGGGAGGAACGAGACTATGTGAATGAACAGCGTGCCCGTAATCGTGAAAGAAATGTTTCTTCTACCCAATCTTCCGGTGGAACTACTTTTACCTCGAATCAGAATGAAGCATCGACCACCCCAGCGACGAACAATAATAATAACAACAACAACATGGGGGACAATATGACCAGGCGAAATAATAATGGAAATCGAAACAATGGTGGGAGCAACTGACTAGGAAGAAGAGCTGCATCCTTGCACCGGATTGCATCGTCGTCGTCTGGAGCTGTGGTTCAGGTGTGGAGATGTGAGCTCGATTCTCATGCGGATACTTGCGCTTTCTCTGAGAGCGGATGTTATGTGTTATATGTCTACCAATATGATATTGAGGTGAATGGGTTTCATGCTTCGATGGGCCCAATTTCAAAAGTTCGCGAGTGTTTGGTCGCTGTTGCGTACGACTGCCCTCTCACCTATCAAACTTTTATTTTGTTGTTTGACCATGTTTTGGTCGTTCCGGGTATGGGTTGCCATCTGCTATGCCCGGATCAATTGCGAGAAAACCAGCTGATTGTTAATGATGTCCCGTTGTTGAGGATTCCGTCGGCTCAGCGAAAGTCAACGGACCATTGTATCATTGAGGGGACTGCTGACCTGCGGATCCCTCTGCAGTATGACAAACCCTTTTCGTTCTTTCCGTGCAGAAAGCCCTCGAGAGAAGAGGCCACCGATCCGGTGAACAATATTCATGTTCGAATGACGAGTGAATTAGAATGGAAACCGTCCGATCCTCATTGCAACAATGCAGAGGAACACCTGCGACAAACGGTCGGCGGTAACAATTTTCACAATCTCGACTCTGTCGTGGCGAAGCGTCTTGTGTCGGCTTTCAATGTTGCGTCAATGATACAAAATCAGGCTCTTTCGGCATTCCTAGGGAACAAAGTTTCAGCTACCTTATCGGGAGTGAAGACCACTGCAAAAACTACGTTGGTTAAAGCAGATTCCCTGGCCCGTCGTTGGAGAATCTCGATTGAAGCCGCGCAACGAACGCTTAACAAAACGACTCAACATGCCGTCAGAGACTGGAGCAAGGTCTCAGGGGACCGTTTATTTCGGCCCTCCCATTATCAGCTCCGGTATCCAAGGTTGAAATGTGCTATGTATACCGACACGAAGTTTGGTCCCTGCACATCGCTTGAGGGGACTACTTGCCTCCAAGTTTATGCTACGACATTTCAATGGTGCCGAGCTTTCCCGTTGTGACAAGAAAAAGATGCTCATACATCGCTGGATAAATTATTTCGTGCATTCGGATTTCCTGAAGCGATTATTCCGGATTCGGCTACTACGTTAACGCAAGGAGAATTCTTGAGGCGCTGTCAAAAGGCGCAGGTTCCTATTTATCCGGTGGAGCCTTACATGCATAACCAAGCAAGAGCGGAGGACACGATTCGGGAAGTTACCCGATTGTATGAGAGGACGATGACCTCACGTAACGTACCAGCTGTATTGTGGGACAGATGCTTTATGACTTGTTGCGAACAACGTTCTCACACTGTTTTGAACCACCCCGAGCAAGAAGGCGAATGCGCCACTACGATTATTACAGGTAATACTGCAGATATTTCACATCTCGTGGACTTTGCGTTCTACGATTGGTGTTGGTCTCGGTCGCCGGCAGAATCAACCCAACCGAAAAAGCAGCTCACTCGCTGGCTTGGCCCAAGCTTTGAAGTTGGAGACGAGCTCTGCTTCGCCGTGCTGACCTCGAAGGGGACAATTTTGCACCGTACTTCAGTCATTCCGCTGTTGCCCGAGGAGCATCGCTCCGAAGTTGAGTTTGATGATGGTCATGTTGAAGCGTACAATGCTAACCAGATCGCGGAAGCAATTTATGCCACAGTTGATGATGAAGGCTACACCGTCATGCATTTGAAAGAGTTCGCCGACCACAAGCATGATGGGAGTGCCTTGTCGAAAGATGATGCTTGGATTGAGCGTCATGGCCAGAGAATACCCAAGAGGACAACGAAAGGATGGAAAGTTTGTGCCGAAATGGTCAATGGATCAACTGAATGGCTCTCGCTGAAGGATGCGAAAGAGGGCTATCCAGTGCAACTGGCGGAGTATGCTGTCGCAAATAAACTTGTTGAAGAACCGGTGTTTGTTTGGTGGGTTCCCTATACTCTACGAAAACGTGATCGGATTTTGAAAGCAGTCAAACGTCGCGCGATTCGTCGCAAAAATGAGAAATTTGGAATCGAAGTCCCGGGGCCCATGGACGTGGCCCGGGCACGAGCTATTGATGCTGAAACCGGTACTGACCTGTGGGAGAAGGCAATGGCCAAGGAAGTTAAAACTGTGCTGCCTGCCTTAAAAGTCCTTGAAGACAGTGAACAACCACCAGTAGGGTCGCAGCAGATCGACCTGATGATTATTTTTGATGTTAAAATGGATCTGACAAGAAAGGCCCGGATCTGCGCAAGAGGCGATCAGACCGAGGCGCCGTCATCAATTACATATGCGTCGGTTGTGACGCGGGAAAGTATCCGAATAGCATTCCTTATTGCCGCTTTGAATGGTCTTAACATTTTGTCTGCCGATATCGCAGGAGCTTACTTGCATGCGCCTTGCGCAGAAAAGGTTCACACAATCCTAGGTCCGGAGTTTGGCTCTCTCCAGGGTCGGAGAGCTGTGATCATTAAGGCACTCTATGGATTATCGTCCGCAGGATTTTCATGGAGGTCTCATTGTGCAAAGGTTTTGAGGGAGGAATTGCAATTTATTCCATGCCGTGCTGATATGGATGTTTGGCGTCGTGAGGCGTTGCACCCGAACGGTGAAAAATATTATGAGTATTTACTTGTGTATACTGACGACTTGCTGTGTGTCTCTCACGATCCAAAGTCAATCCTGAACGATCTTAATGATCGGTTCCTATTGAAACCAGAGTCAGTGGGAGAGCCAACATCCTATCTAGGAGCCTCAATCTCCAAATATTGGATTGACGGTGATGCTAATTTTAAATGGGCTATCGGTTCAGAGGAGTACGTGAAAGAAGCAATCCGCGTGATCCAATTACGGATCGATGGGACCCTGAAGAATAAGGTCAGCTCTGTACTACCGAATGGCTACAGACCAGAGCTGGATTCGTCGCCACTACTGAATGACGACGGTGTATCATTTTACATGCAATGTATTGGAATTTTGCGTTGGATTGTTGAGTTGGGGAGAATTGACATCTGCGGAGAGGTTTCGATGCTGTCAGCGTATAATGCGTGCCCGAGGAAAGGGCATCTGGATGCGGTGCTACACATTTTTGCATATTTGAAGTCTCATGATCGATCAAAACTTGTTATGGATGACGCCTACATGGAGTGGGAAGAGTTACCCAAATGCGATTGGTCGGAATTCTATCCGTGGGCTAAAGATGAATGGCCGCCGGACACACCAAAACCATTAGGAAAACCAGTGGTAATTACTATGTTCGTTGATGCTTCGCATGCTGCTAACCTTGTTACTCGACAGTCGCGCACAGGTGTGTTGATTTTCTTGAACAGAGCGCCAATTGTTTGGTACTCAAAGAAACAGAACAGTGTTGAAACAAGTTCGTTTGGCTCCGAGTTCATGGCTTTAAAAACCGGAGTTGAGTTGTTGGAAGCATTGCGCTACAAGCTGAGAATGATGGGCATCCCTATTGAGGGCTATGCCAATGTTAGAGTTGACAACATGTCCGTCGTGAAGAATACAAGCGTTCCCGAATCGATGCTGAAGAAGAAGTCGAATTCCATTGCGTATCACTACGTTCGTTCAAAGGCTGCGGCCGATATCATTCGTATTGGGTATGAGTCTACACAATCGAACCTGGCTGATATGCTGACCAAGATTCAAACTGGACCGGAGAGAAAGAGATTATGTTCGAAGGTTATGTTTTAGGTTGATGTCGAAGATGCGTTTGGCTCCGCAGGGTGGCAGTGACCTTTCGCGAGGGATCTGTTGGAGTTAGACGTCCATCCAAAGAGGTGGTAACCCTTAGGCAAGAGATGACAATGCCATCGGATCATATAGTATCCGAGTAGCATTGAGGGGACCGTTAATTCCCCGTGATAGTCACCAAGATTAGGGACTCAGGCGGGACTGGAAATGCCCGCGATATAAAGTAAGGTCACAATTTTGTTTCGTCCAATTGTTGAATCACCATCCATCGTATCGTGTGTTTGTGCTTGAATCGTCCGCCACTCCTTGCTAGATTTAATGGATGTATATGGCTACATGGAGTCCATGGGCCCCACGAGAAACGTACCACTTGGCCAAGGGGCAACCGCATGGGACGATCCAAAATCAGGGCTCACGTTCATCATTGTCATCAATGAGGGTCTCTGTTATGGCACGAGCATTGATCACAGCCTGATTCAGCCCAACCAATTACGGTCTTTTGGGGTCCCTGTCTGGGACAATCCATTTGATCCCAGTCAAGGGCTCAGCATTGAATTGAATAATGACCTACAGGTACCGTTGGAAATGTCAGGAACTAAGGCACAATTCAAGACCCGTCATCCCACGGAAGAAGAGTTGAATACCTGCAAGTGGATTTACGTGACGAGTGACCTCCCATGGGATCCGCAAACAGTGAAGTTACAAGGAGTCGAATCTCATGTGACAGCGCTTCATCGCACTAATGAACCTTTTGTTGAGTACCTTGATTAATCCTCAGACTACGCCTTACTCCATTCCATTGACCCCTCGTTTGTAAGATTGAAAGAAGGGGTTGCAAGGCACATCAAGGCAGCATATTCGCATGATTCAGACGTCCCTGCTCGTCGCACATTCGTTTCAACGGATAGGCATACGCAGGTGACTGCAGATCGGCTAGCAGAACGCTTTGGAATCAGTCCGGCGCGAGCAAAAGCGACACTGAGAGTAACCACTCAAAGGGGGACTCGTTCTGCAATTTTACCCCTAGCACGACGCTACAGGGCCGACCGGTATTATCATCTGAGACGGCTAAATTGCAGGATGGCCATGGATACCCTCTATGGCCCTGTCAAGTCCTTAAACTCAAGTATTGCTTCTCAGTTATTCACTCACAAGTCAGGTTTCAACGCAGCCTACCATATGAGCCGAGTAAATGGGGAACAAGTTGGCAACGCCTTGAAGGATTTTATCAATGAGTACGGCGCCCCAGACCATCTTACATTTGATGGAGCGATGGTTCAAATTGGGTCAAGGATGCCTTTCCAGCAAACTCTTCACAAGGCAGACATTAAATATCATGTGTCATCTCCAAGGTCGCCTAATGAAAATCCAGCAGAAGCGGCAATCCGTGAAGTCAAGAAACGATGGTACCGCCTGAAGAGTAAGAAGTCAGTCCCTGATCGTTTGTGGGACTTTGGCATCTCATATGTATGCGAGACGGGCAATGTCGTGGCCAGTGGCTCCCAATATGCCAAAGCGTTAATTCCCCGTGATAGTCACCAAGATTAGGGACTCAGGCGGGACTGGAAATGCCCGCGATATAAAGTAAGGTCACAATTTTGTTTCGTCCAATTGTTGAATCACCATCCATCGTATCGTGTGTTTGTGCTTGAATCGTCCGCCACTCCTTGCTAGATTTAATGGTTTATCAGACCCACAGTCTCCGTACAGCCTGGGAAGGCTACGACAATATCTGTTTCTCCATAAAGATGATGAGGAGATTCGGCGCAAAGAGGCAAAAAGGAAAGCCCATGGTCGTCGCTTCGTGTTTTGCATCCGACGCGGCAAAACTGGCAATCATGCTGCCATGCTCGCATACGGGCTGGTATGCGCGCGCCAACTAGGTGGACGCACCTAAATACAAACCCTGCGTTCGGGGGTTAACGGCACGGGTATTTAAGAGAGAAAAATGTGCAATGCACGAAGTATACCCTTTTAAGCAACCTTGTGGAGCGCATCGCCTGATCAGCGATGGTCGTTAGCACATGGTACCTGCGGTCTTGCTCGACAGAATGTGTGACTGAGCAAAGTGATGTGCCGATTTCACCAATGCTGGAAAAATCCTCCAAAAAGATATCAAAAGGATCTTTCGTTACCGTACCCTCGTACCACGTTCGTTTCTGATCAACATGGCTGCTGCTGTCGCTTTTCGTAATCACCTTGAGGCCACCCTTGGTTTTGATGGGACCCAGTCCACGGCTGTCACCGACCAAGGTTTTGATGACCCTGAGGAGTTTCGCCAACTGACCGATGATGATGTTGATCGTTTGTGTGCTACCATTCGTCGTCCTGGGGGACAGGTTGGTGGCAACCCCAATCCCGGGGTCCTCATTGGCCAGAACCATGCTTTGCGTTTGAAACAACTTGCCTATTATCTTCGTTATTTGTATGCTGTTGGTCGCCCTTGGAACGCTGCTGCTGCAACTCGTAACGTTTTGAGAACCTTGTGGCAGTACAAGCTGCAGATTGATGAGGTGATTGCTGCAGGGAATCCCGACTTCCCCGAAAAGTTCACTACTTCCAAGAAAGCGCGTGAAACTATCGAAAACATGGAAGCGTGGGTCCACTCGTCTTACGGCTTGGAGAGACTTCCATTGGCTTACCTCGTTCGTACCGTTGTCGATGTTCCGGATCCCGCAAATGACCCGTTTGGATATGGCCAGCCCTCATTCCACGAGGAGCTTATTCGTCGTGCGTCTCACAACGGGGCTGTTTATGCTGCCAACAATGAGAAACTATGGCTCATGGTCCGCCATGTTACTCATGGGACCGAGGCGTGGTCTTTCGTGAAAGGCAATGCCTCGACCAAGAATGGTCGGGCCACTTACCATGCCATCAAGTCCCAGTATACTGGGGCAAGCCACGTTAATCAATTGAAATTGGAAGCTGATCGTGTTATCGCCACAACGTTCTGGAACGGTAAAGCACGCAACTTTACCTGGCAGGGCTTCGTTGCTCGTTTAACTTCTGCCTTCACCGATTTGGCTGACCATGGTGAGGCTAGGAGTGAAAACTCCAAAGTTCGTACTCTCCTGGATGCTATCAGCGATCCGAAGCTCCAGGTCGCAAAAGGATTAATTGCTGGGGATGATCGTCGCTCGAACGACTATCAGCTTGCCGTTGATTTCTTGGGCGGGCAACTCGCTGCCAATGAATCGTCGGCTTCGCGTAACCCCTTGCCTCGTAATATTTCGTCCGTGACACAAAATGATAATTCAGGCCGTGGAGGTGGCCGAGGATACAATGCCTCAGGAAGAGGCGGAAGAGGGAGCAGGAATCAGGGGAGAGGCCGTGGCGGGGGGCGCGGTCGCGGAGGTCGTGGTCGTGGCGGCGGCGGTCGCTTCTCTGAATCAGGACACCTGCTGAACAACGGGTCGTACCCTCCAACTATCTGGGCTACTTTTACCAGGGAGGAACGAGACTATGTGAATGAACAGCGTGCCCGTAATCGTGAAAGAAATGTTTCTTCTACCCAATCTTCCGGTGGAACTACTTTTACCTCGAATCAGAATGAAGCATCGACCACCCCAGCGACGAACAATAATAATAACAACAACAACATGGGGGACAATATGACCAGGCGAAATAATAATGGAAATCGAAACAATGGTGGGAGCAACTGACTAGGAAGAAGAGCTGCATCCTTGCACCGGATTGCATCGTCGTCGTCTGGAGCTGTGGTTCAGGTGTGGAGATGTGAGCTCGATTCTCATGCGGATACTTGCGCTTTCTCTGAGAGCGGATGTTATGTGTTATATGTCTACCAATATGATATTGAGGTGAATGGGTTTCATGCTTCGATGGGCCCAATTTCAAAAGTTCGCGAGTGTTTGGTCGCTGTTGCGTACGACTGCCCTCTCACCTATCAAACTTTTATTTTGTTGTTTGACCATGTTTTGGTCGTTCCGGGTATGGGTTGCCATCTGCTATGCCCGGATCAATTGCGAGAAAACCAGCTGATTGTTAATGATGTCCCGTTGTTGAGGATTCCGTCGGCTCAGCGAAAGTCAACGGACCATTGTATCATTGAGGGGACTGCTGACCTGCGGATCCCTCTGCAGTATGACAAACCCTTTTCGTTCTTTCCGTGCAGAAAGCCCTCGAGAGAAGAGGCCACCGATCCGGTGAACAATATTCATGTTCGAATGACGAGTGAATTAGAATGGAAACCGTCCGATCCTCATTGCAACAATGCAGAGGAACACCTGCGACAAACGGTCGGCGGTAACAATTTTCACAATCTCGACTCTGTCGTGGCGAAGCGTCTTGTGTCGGCTTTCAATGTTGCGTCAATGATACAAAATCAGGCTCTTTCGGCATTCCTAGGGAACAAAGTTTCAGCTACCTTATCGGGAGTGAAGACCACTGCAAAAACTACGTTGGTTAAAGCAGATTCCCTGGCCCGTCGTTGGAGAATCTCGATTGAAGCCGCGCAACGAACGCTTAACAAAACGACTCAACGTGCCGTCAGAGACTGGAGCAAGGTCTCAGGGGACCGTTTATTTCGGCCCTCCCATTATCAGCTCCGGTATCCAAGGTTGAAATGTGCTATGTATACCGACACGAAGTTTGGTCCCTGCACATCGCTTGAGGGGACTACTTGCCTCCAAGTTTATGCTACGACATTTCAATGGTGCCGAGCTTTCCCGTTGTGACAAGAAAAAGATGCTCATACATCGCTGGATAAATTATTTCGTGCATTCGGATTTCCTGAAGCGATTATTCCGGATTCGGCTACTACGTTAACGCAAGGAGAATTCTTGAGGCGCTGTCAAAAGGCGCAGGTTCCTATTTATCCGGTGGAGCCTTACATGCATAACCAAGCAAGAGCGGAGGACACGATTCGGGAAGTTACCCGATTGTATGAGAGGACGATGACCTCACGTAACGTACCAGCTGTATTGTGGGACAGATGCTTTATGACTTGTTGCGAACAACGTTCTCACACTGTTTTGAACCACCCCGAGCAAGAAGGCGAATGCGCCACTACGATTATTACAGGTAATACTGCAGATATTTCACATCTCGTGGACTTTGCGTTCTACGATTGGTGTTGGTCTCGGTCGCCGGCAGAATCAACCCAACCGAAAAAGCAGCTCACTCGCTGGCTTGGCCCAAGCTTTGAAGTTGGAGACGAGCTCTGCTTCGCCGTGCTGACCTCGAAGGGGACAATTTTGCACCGTACTTCAGTCATTCCGCTGTTGCCCGAGGAGCATCGCTCCGAAGTTGAGTTTGATGATGGTCATGTTGAAGCGTACAATGCTAACCAGATCGCGGAAGCAATTTATGCCACAGTTGATGATGAAGGCTACACCGTCATGCATTTGAAAGAGTTCGCCGACCACAAGCATGATGGGAGTGCCTTGTCGAAAGATGATGCTTGGATTGAGCGTCATGGCCAGAGAATACCCAAGAGGACAACGAAAGGATGGAAAGTTTGTGCCGAAATGGTCAATGGATCAACTGAATGGCTCTCGCTGAAGGATGCGAAAGAGGGCTATCCAGTGCAACTGGCGGAGTATGCTGTCGCAAATAAACTTGTTGAAGAACCGGTGTTTGTTTGGTGGGTTCCCTATACTCTACGAAAACGTGATCGGATTTTGAAAGCAGTCAAACGTCGCGCGATTCGTCGCAAAAATGAGAAATTTGGAATCGAAGTCCCGGGGCCCATGGACGTGGCCCGGGCACGAGCTATTGATGCTGAAACCGGTACTGACCTGTGGGAGAAGGCAATGGCCAAGGAAGTTAAAACTGTGCTGCCTGCCTTAAAAGTCCTTGAAGACAGTGAACAACCACCAGTAGGGTCGCAGCAGATCGACCTGATGATTATTTTTGATGTTAAAATGGATCTGACAAGAAAGGCCCGGATCTGCGCAAGAGGCGATCAGACCGAGGCGCCGTCATCAATTACATATGCGTCGGTTGTGACGCGGGAAAGTATCCGAATAGCATTCCTTATTGCCGCTTTGAATGGTCTTAACATTTTGTCTGCCGATATCGCAGGAGCTTACTTGCATGCGCCTTGCGCAGAAAAGGTTCACACAATCCTAGGTCCGGAGTTTGGCTCTCTCCAGGGTCGGAGAGCTGTGATCATTAAGGCACTCTATGGATTATCGTCCGCAGGATTTTCATGGAGGTCTCATTGTGCAAAGGTTTTGAGGGAGGAATTGCAATTTATTCCATGCCGTGCTGATATGGATGTTTGGCGTCGTGAGGCGTTGCACCCGAACGGCGAAAAATATTATGAGTATTTACTTGTGTATACTGACGACTTGCTGTGTGTCTCTCACGATCCAAAGTCAATACTGAACGATCTTAATGATCGGTTCCTATTGAAACCAGAGTCAGTGGGAGAGCCAACATCCTATCTAGGAGCCTCAATCTCCAAATATTGGATTGACGGTGATGCTAATTTTAAATGGGCTATCGGTTCAGAGGAGTACGTGAAAGAAGCAATCCGCGTGATCCAATTACGGATCGATGGGACCCTGAAGAATAAGGTCAGCTCTGTACTACCGAATGGCTACAGACCAGAGCTGGATTCGTCGCCACTACTGAATGACGACGGTGTATCATTTTACATGCAATGTATTGGAATTTTGCGTTGGATTGTTGAGTTGGGGAGAATTGACATCTGCGGAGAGGTTTCGATGCTGTCAGCGTATAATGCGTGCCCGAGGAAAGGGCATCTGGATGCGGTGCTACACATTTTTGCATATTTGAAGTCTCATGATCGATCAAAACTTGTTATGGATGACGCCTACATGGAGTGGGAAGAGTTACCCAAATGCGATTGGTCGGAATTCTATCCGTGGGCTAAAGATGAATGGCCGCCGGACACACCAAAACCATTAGGAAAACCAGTGGTAATTACTATGTTCGTTGATGCTTCGCATGCTGCTAACCTTGTTACTCGACAGTCGCGCACAGGTGTGTTGATTTTCTTGAACAGAGCGCCAATTGTTTGGTACTCAAAGAAACAGAACAGTGTTGAAACAAGTTCGTTTGGCTCCGAGTTCATGGCTTTAAAAACCGGAGTTGAGTTGTTGGAAGCATTGCGCTACAAGCTGAGAATGATGGGCATCCCTATTGAGGGCTATGCCAATGTTAGAGTTGACAACATGTCCGTCGTGAAGAATACAAGCGTTCCCGAATCGATGCTGAAGAAGAAGTCGAATTCCATTGCGTATCACTACGTTCGTTCAAAGGCTGCGGCCGATATCATTCGTATTGGGTATGAGTCTACACAATCGAACCTGGCTGATATGCTGACCAAGATTCAAACTGGACCGGAGAGAAAGAGATTATGTTCGAAGGTTATGTTTTAGGTTGATGTCGAAGATGCGTTTGGCTCCGCAGGGTGGCAGTGACCTTTCGCGAGGGATCTGTTGGAGTTAGACGTCCATCCAAAGAGGTGGTAACCCTTAGGCAAGAGATGACAATGCCATCGGATCATATAGTATCCGAGTAGCATTGAGGGGACCGTTAATTCCCCGTGATAGTCACCAAGATTAGGGACTCAGGCGGGACTGGAAATGCCCGCGATATAAAGTAAGGTCACAATTTTGTTTCGTCCAATTGTTGAATCACCATCCATCGTATCGTGTGTTTGTGCTTGAATCGTCCGCCACTCCTTGCTAGATTTAATGGATGTATATGGCTACATGGAGTCCATGGGCCCCACGAGAAACGTACCACTTGGCCAAGGGGCAACCGCATGGGACGATCCAAAATCAGGGCTCACGTTCATCATTGTCATCAATGAGGGTCTCTGTTATGGCACGAGCATTGATCACAGCCTGATTCAGCCCAACCAATTACGGTCTTTTGGGGTCCCTGTCTGGGACAATCCATTTGATCCCAGTCAAGGGCTCAGCATTGAATTGAATAATGACCTACAGGTACCGTTGGAAATGTCAGGAACTAAGGCACAATTCAAGACCCGTCATCCCACGGAAGAAGAGTTGAATACCTGCAAGTGGATTTACGTGACGAGTGACCTCCCATGGGATCCGCAAACAGTGAAGTTACAAGGAGTCGAATCTCATGTGACAGCGCTTCATCGCACTAATGAACCTTTTGTTGAGTACCTTGATTAATCCTCAGACTACGCCTTACTCCATTCCATTGACCCCTCGTTTGTAAGATTGAAAGAAGGGGTTGCAAGGCACATCAAGGCAGCATATTCGCATGATTCAGACGTCCCTGCTCGTCGCACATTCGTTTCAACGGATAGGCATACGCAGGTGACTGCAGATCGGCTAGCAGAACGCTTTGGAATCAGTCCGGCGCGAGCAAAAGCGACACTGAGAGTAACCACTCAAAGGGGGACTCGTTCTGCAATTTTACCCCTAGCACGACGCTACAGGGCCGACCGGTATTATCATCTGAGACGGCTAAATTGCAGGATGGCCATGGATACCCTCTATGGCCCTGTCAAGTCCTTAAACTCAAGTATTGCTTCTCAGTTATTCACTCACAAGTCAGGTTTCAACGCAGCCTACCATATGAGCCGAGTAAATGGGGAACAAGTTGGCAACGCCTTGAAGGATTTTATCAATGAGTACGGCGCCCCAGACCATCTTACATTTGATGGAGCGATGGTTCAAATTGGGTCAAGGATGCCTTTCCAGCAAACTCTTCACAAGGCAGACATTAAATATCATGTGTCATCTCCAAGGTCGCCTAATGAAAATCCAGCAGAAGCGGCAATCCGTGAAGTCAAGAAACGATGGTACCGCCTGAAGAGTAAGAAGTCAGTCCCTGATCGTTTGTGGGACTTTGGCATCTCATATGTATGCGAGACGGGCAATGTCGTGGCCAGTGGCTCCCAATATGCCAAAGCGTTAATTCCCCGTGATAGTCACCAAGATTAGGGACTCAGGCGGGACTGGAAATGCCCGCGATATAAAGTAAGGTCACAATTTTGTTTCGTCCAATTGTTGAATCACCATCCATCGTATCGTGTGTTTGTGCTTGAATCGTCCGCCACTCCTTGCTAGATTTAATGGATGTATATGGCTACATGGAGTCCATGGGCCCCACGAGAAACGTACCACTTGGCCAAGGGGCAACCGCATGGGACGATCCAAAATCAGGGCTCACGTTCATCATTGTCATCAATGAGGGTCTCTGTTATGGCACGAGCATTGATCACAGCCTGATTCAGCCCAACCAATTACGGTCTTTTGGGGTCCCTGTCTGGGACAATCCATTTGATCCCAGTCAAGGGCTCAGCATTGAATTGAATAATGACCTACAGGTACCGTTGGAAATGTCAGGAACTAAGGCACAATTCAAGACCCGTCATCCCACGGAAGAAGAGTTGAATACCTGCAAGTGGATTTACGTGACGAGTGACCTCCCATGGGATCCGCAAACAGTGAAGTTACAAGGAGTCGAATCTCATGTGACAGCGCTTCATCGCACTAATGAACCTTTTGTTGAGTACCTTGATTAATCCTCAGACTACGCCTTACTCCATTCCATTGACCCCTCGTTTGTAAGATTGAAAGAAGGGGTTGCAAGGCACATCAAGGCAGCATATTCGCATGATTCAGATTCGACTAACCCATAGAGTCCCTTGCCAACGGCATGCCTACAATCTAAGTAGTAAATATTCACCGCCTAATAGAGGAGATGTATTTAGGACAACGAAATAATTCAGACCATGGGTGAAGAGGAGTCGTAGCTAGCCAAGACTAGGGACGCCTAGTTAGAAGGCGACGATACGAGGAATCGATATATCCGAATGGATAACATATATGCGCATTATTTACGCGCGGGGAAAGTCGTTCACAAAATGAACGATCGGTCGCAAATACATTAAATCTAGCAAGGAGTGGCGGACGATTCAAGCACAAACACACGATACGATGGATGGTGATTCAACAATTGGACGAAACAAAATTGTGACCTTACTTTATATCGCGGGCATTTCCAGTCCCGCCTGAGTCCCTAATCTTGGTGACTATCACGGGGAATTAACGGTCCCCTCAATGCTACTCGGATACTATATGATCCGATGGCATTGTCATCTCTTGCCTAAGGGTTACCACCTCTTTGGATGGACGTCTAACTCCAACAGATCCCTCGCGAAAGGTCACTGCCACCCTGCGGAGCCAAACGCATCTTCGACATCAACCTAAAACATAACCTTCGAACATAATCTCTTTCTCTCCGGTCCAGTTTGAATCTTGGTCAGCATATCAGCCAGGTTCGATTGTGTAGACTCATATCCAATGCGAATGATATCGGCCACAGCCTTTGAACGAACGTAGTGATATGCAATGGAATTCGATTTCTTCTTCAGCATCGATTCGGGAACGCTTGTATTCTTCACTACGGACATGTTGTCAACTCTAACATTGGCGTAGCCCTCGATAGGGATGCCCATCATTCTCAACTTGTAGCGTAGCGCTTCCAACAACTCAACTCCGGTTTTTAAAGCCATGAACTCGGAGCCAAACGAACTTGTTTCAACACTGTTCTGTTTCTTTGAGTACCAAACAATTGGCGCTCTGTTCAAGAAAATCAACACACCTGTGCGCGACTGTCGATTAACGAGGTTAGCAGCATGCGAAGCATCAACGAACATAGTAATTACCACTGGTTTTCCTAATGGTTTTGGTGTGTCCGGCGGCCATTCATCTTTAGCCCACGGATAGAATTCCGACCAATCGCATTTGGGTAACTCTTCCCACTCCATGTAGGCGTCATCCCTAACAAGTTTTGATCGATCATGAGACTTCAAATATGCAAAAATGTGTAGCACCGCATCCAGATGCCCTTTCCTCGGGCATGCATTATACGCTGACAGCATCGAAACCTCTCCGCAGATGTCAATTCTCCCCAACTCAACAATCCAACGCAAAATTCCAATACATTGCATGTAAAATGATACACCGTCGTCATTCAGTAGTGGCGACGAATCCAGCTCTGGTCTGTAGCCATTCGGTAGTACAGAGCTGACCTTATTCTTCAGGGTCCCATCGATCCGTAATTGGATCACGCGGATTGCTTCTTTCACGTACTCCTCTGAACCGATAGCCCATTTAAAATTAGCATCACCGTCAATCCAATATTTGGAGATTGAGGCTCCTAGATAGGATGTTGGCTCTCCCACTGACTCTGGTTTCAATAGGAACCGATCATTAAGATCGTTCAGGATCAACTTTGGATCGTGAGAGACACACAGCAAGTCGTCAGTATACACAAGCAAATACTCATAATATTGTTCGCCGTTCGGGTGCAACGCCTCACGACGCCAAACATCCATATCAGCACGGCATGGAATAAATTGCAATTCCTCCCTCAAAACCTTTGCACAATGAGACCTCCATGAAAATCCTGCGGACGATAATCCATAGAGTGCCTTAATGATCACAGCTGTCCGACCCTGGAGAGAGCCGAACTCCGGACCTAGGATTGTGTGAACCTTTTCTGCGCAAGGCGCATGTAAGTAAGCTCCTGCGATATCGGCAGACAAAATGTTAAGACCATTCAAAGCGGCAATGAGGAATGCAATCCGGATACTTTCCCGCGTCACAACCGACGCATATGTAATTGATGACGGCGCCTCGGTCTGGTCGCCTCTTGCGCAGATCCGGGCCTTTCTTGTCAGATCCATTTTAACATCAAAAATAATCATCAGGTCGATCCGCTGCGACCCTACTGGTGGTTGTTCACTGTCTTCAAGGACTTTTAAGGCAGGCAGCACAGTTTTAACTTCCTTGGCCATTGCCTTCTCCCACAGGTCAGTACCGGTTTCAGCATCAATAGCTCGTGCCCGGGCCACGTCCATGGGCCCCGGGACTTCGATTCCAAATTTCTCATTTTTGCGACGAATCGCGCGACGTTTGACTGCTTTCAAAATCCGATCACGTTTTCGTAGAGTATAGGGAACCCACCAAACAAACACCGGTTCTTCCATTAAATCTAGCAAGGAGTGGCGGACGATTCAAGCACAAACACACATACGATGGATGGTGATTCAACAATTGGACGAAACAAAATTGTGACCTTACTTTATATCGCGGGCATTTCCAGTCCCGCCTGAGTCCCTAATCTTGGCGACTATCACGGGGAATTAACGGTCCCCTCAATGCTACTCGGATACTATATGATCCGATGGCATTGTCATCTCTTGCCTAAGGGTTACCACCTCTTTGGATGGACGTCTAACTCCAACAGATCCCTCGCGAAAGGTCACTGCCACCCTGCGGAGCCAAACGCATCTTCGACATCAACCTAAAACATAACCTTCGAACATAATCTCTTTCTCTCCGGTCCAGTTTGAATCTTGGTCAGCATATCAGCCAGGTTCGATTGTGTAGACTCATACCCAATACGAATGATATCGGCCGCAGCCTTTGAACGAACGTAGTGATACGCAATGGAATTCGACTTCTTCTTCAGCATCGATTCGGGGACGCTTGTATTCTTCACGACGGACATGTTGTCAACTCTAACATTGGCATAGCCCTCAATAGGGATGCCCATCATTCTCAGCTTGTAGCGCAACGCTTCCAACAACTCAACTCCGGTTTTTAAAGCCATGAACTCGGAGCCAAACGAACTTGTTTCAACACTGTTCTGTTTCTTTGAGTACCAAACAATTGGCGCTCTGTTCAAGAAAATCAACACACCTGTGCGCGACTGTCGAGTAACAAGGTTAGCAGCATGCGAAGCATCAACGAACATAGTAATTACCACTGGTTTTCCTAATGGTTTTGGTGTGTCCGGCGGCCATTCATCTTTAGCCCACGGATAGAATTCCGACCAATCGCATTTGGGTAACTCTTCCCACTCCATGTAGGCGTCATCCATAACAAGTTTTGATCGATCATGAGACTTCAAATATGCAAAAATGTGTAGCACCGCATCCAGATGCCCTTTCCTCGGGCACGCATTATACGCTGACAGCATCGAAACCTCTCCGCAGATGTCAATTCTCCCCAACTCAACAATCCAACGCAAAATTCCAATACATTGCATGTAAAATGATACACCGTCGTCATTCAGTAGTGGCGACGAATCCAGCTCTGGTCTGTAGCCATTCGGTAGTACAGAGCTGACCTTATTCTTCAGGGTCCCATCGATCCGTAATTGGATCACGCGGATTGCTTCTTTCACGTACTCCTCTGAACCAATGGCCCATTTAAAATTAGCATCACCGTCAATCCAATATTTGGAGATTGAGGCTCCTAGATAGGATGTTGGCTCTCCCACTGACTCTGGTTTCAATAGGAACCGATCATTAAGATCGTTCAGGATTGACTTTGGATCGTGAGAGACACACAGCAAGTCGTCAGTATACACAAGTAAATACTCATAATATTTTTCGCCGTTCGGGTGCAATGCCTCACGACGCCAAACATCCATATCAGCACGGCATGGAATAAATTGCAATTCCTCCCTCAAAACCTTTGCACAATGAGACCTCCATGAAAATCCTGCGGACGATAATCCATAGAGTGCCTTAATGATCACAGCTCTCCGACCCTGGAGAGAGCCAAACTCCGGACCTAGGATTGTGTGAACCTTTTCTGCGCAAGGCGCATGCAAGTAAGCTCCTGCGATATCGGCAGACAAAATGTTAAGACCATTCAAAGCGGCAATAAGGAATGCAATTCGTATACTTTCCCGCGTCACAACCGACGCATATGTAATTGATGACGGCGCCTCGGTCTGATCGCCTCTTGCGCAGATCCGGGCCTTTCTTGTCAGATCCATTTTAACATCAAAAATAATCATCAGGTCGATCTGCTGCGACCCTACTGGTGGTTGTTCACTGTCTTCAAGGACTTTTAAGGCAGGCAGCACAGTTTTAACTTCCTTGGCCATTGCCTTCTCCCACAGGTCAGTACCGGTTTCAGCATCAATAGCTCGTGCCCGGGCCACGTCCATGGGCCCCGGGACTTCGATTCCAAATTTCTCATTTTTGCGACGAATCGCGCGATGTTTGACTGCTTTCAAAATCCGATCACGTTTTCGGAGAGTATAGGGAACCCACCAAACAAACACCGGTTCTTCAACAAGTTTATTTGCGACAGCATACTCCGCCAGTTGCACTGGATAGCCCTCTTTCGCATCCTTCAGCGAGAGCCATTCAGTTGATCCATCGACCATTTCGGCACAAACTTTCCATCCTTTCGTTGTTCTCTTGGGTATTCTCTGGCCATGACGCTCAATCCAAGCATCATCTTTCGACAAGGCACTCCCATCACGCTTGTGGTCGACGAACTCTTTCAAATGCATGACGGTGTAGCCTTCATCATCAACTGTGGCATAAATTGCTTCCGCGATCTGGTTAGCATTGTACGCTTCAACATGACCATCATCAAATTCAACTTCGTAGATGCTCGTGTCAAGGATAGGATTGTCATGGTAGAAACCAATGAATTTCCCATCAGGGCCACGCTTCCGGCCCTTTACGATACCTGTGAAAAACGAATTACCGTCACCCGAGGCCATACGAACTTTTGATGACACATATTTGTCAAATGCAAGCTGGTCCTCTTCCTCATCAACTGGAGGCGGTTCCCATTGGTGGAATTTCCGCTCCCTTTCTTCTTCATCGTCGTCGTATCTCTCATATTCCGGAACGGTTGCCTCGACACGGATAAACCGATCATCATCTTCTTCCGGCTCGACAGAAATTCCTTTTATTCGGTTACCAAGCGACACCTTTAACTTTTCAGTGAACTCCTTTTTCGTTTGCTTAATGTCCTCGGAGCGATGCTCCTCGGGCAACAGCGGAATGACTGAAGTACGATGCAAAATTGTCCCCTTCGAGGTCAGCACGGCGAAGCAGAGCTCGTCTCCAACTTCAAAGCTTGGGCCAAGCCAGCGAGTGAGCTGCTTTTTCGGTTGGGTTGATTCTGCCGGCGACCGAGACCAACACCAATCGTAGAACGCAAAGTCCACGAGATGTGAAATATCTGCAGTATTACCTGTAATAATTGTAGTGGCGCATTCACCTTCTTGCTCGGGGTGATTTAAAACAGTGTGAGATCATTGTTCGCAACAAGTCATAAAGCATCTGTCCCACAAAACAGCTGGTACGTTACGTGAGGTCATCGTCCTTTCATACAATCGGGTAACTTCCCGAATCGTGTCCTCCGCTCTTGCTTGGTTATGCATGTAAGGCTCCACCGGATAAATAGGAACCTGCGCCTTTTGACAGCGCCT
Source organism: Nitzschia sp. DOCU1 (assembly GCA_951394045.1). Lineage (NCBI taxonomy): Eukaryota > Bacillariophyta > Bacillariophyceae > Bacillariales > Bacillariaceae > Nitzschia > Nitzschia sp. DOCU1. The sequence goes on from OX595985.1 coordinate 3,749,762, forward strand.
CAAGAATTCTCCTTGCGTTAAGGTAGTAGCCGAATCCGGAATAATCGCTTCAGGAAATCCGAATGCACGAAATAATTTATCCAGCGATGTATGAGCATCTTTTTCTTGTCGCAACGGGAAAGCTCGGCACCATTGAAATGTCGTAGCATAAACTTGGAGGCAAGTAGTCCCCTCAAGCGATGTGCAGGGACCAAACTTCGTGTCGGTATACATAGCACATTTCAACCTTGGATACCGGAGCTGATAATGGGAGGGCCGAAATAAACGGTCCCCTGAGACCTTGCTCCAGTCTCTGATGGCACGTTGAGTCGTTTTGTTAAGCGTTCGTTGCGCGGCTTCAATCGAGATTCTCCAACGACGGGCCAGGGAATCTGCTTTAACCAACGTAGTTTTTGCAGTGGTCTTCACTCCCGATAAGGTAGCTGAAACTTTGTTCCCTAGGAATGCCGAAAGAGCCTGATTTTGTATCATTGACGCAACATTGAAAGCCGACACAAGACGCTTCGCCACGACAGAGTCGAGATTGTGAAAATTGTTACCGCCGACCGTTTGTCGCAGGTGTTCCTCTGCATTGTTGCAATGAGGATCGGACGGTTTCCATTCTAATTCACTCGTCATTCGAACATGAATACTGTTCACCGGATCGGTGGCCTCTTCTCTCGAGGGCTTTCTGCACGGAAAGAACGAAAAGGGTTTGTCATATCGCAGAGGGATCCGCAGGTCAGCAGTCCCCTCAATGATACAATGGTCCGTTGACTTTCGCTGAGCCGACGGAATCCTCAACAACGGGACATCATTAACAATCAGCTGGTTTTCTCGCAATTGATCCGGGCATAGCAGATGGCAACCCATACCCGGAACGACCAAAACATGGTCAAACAACAAAATAAAAGTTTGATAGGTGAGAGGGCAGTCGTACGCAACAGCGACCAAACACTCGCGAACTTTTGAAATTGGGCCCATCGAAGCATGAAACCCATTCACTTCAATATCATATTGGTAGACATATAACACATAACATCCGCTCTCAGAGAAAGCGCAAGTATCCGCATGAGAATCGAGCTCACATCTCCACACCTGAACCACAGCTCCAGACGACGACGATGCAATCCGGTGCAAGGATGCAGCTCTTCTTCCTAGTCAGTTGCTCCCACCATTGTTTCGATTTCCATTATTATTTCGCCTGGTCATATTGTCCCCCATGTTGTTGTTGTTATTATTATTGTTCGTCGCTGGGGTGGTCGATGCTTCATTCTGATTCGAGGTAAAAGTAGTTCCACCGGAAGATTGGGTAGAAGAAACATTTCTTTCACGATTACGGGCACGCTGTTCATTCACATAGTCTCGTTCCTCCCTGGTAAAAGTAGCCCAGATAGTTGGAGGGTACGACCCGTTGTTCAGCAGGTGTCCTGATTCAGAGAAGCGACCGCCGCCGCCACGACCACGACCTCCGCGACCGCGCCCCCCGCCACGGCCTCTCCCCTGATTCCTGCTCCCTCTTCCGCCTCTTCCTGAGGCATTGTATCCTCGGCCACCTCCACGGCCTGAATTATCATTTTGTGTCACGGACGAAATATTACGAGGCAAGGGGTTACGCGAGGCCGACGATTCATTGGCAGCGAGTTGCCCGCCCAAGAAATCAACGGCTAGCTGATAGTCGTTCGAGCGACGATCATCCCCAGCAATTAATCCTTTTGCGACCTGGAGCTTCGGATCGCTGATAGCATCCAGGAGAGTACGAACTTTGGAGTTTTCACTCCTAGCCTCACCATGGTCAGCCAAATCGGTGAAGGCAGAAGTTAAACGAGCAACGAAGCCCTGCCAGGTAAAGTTGCGTGCTTTACCGTTCCAGAACGTTGTGGCGATAACACGATCAGCTTCCAATTTCAATTGATTAACGTGGCTTGCCCCAGTATACTGGGACTTGATGGCATGGTAAGCGGCCCGACCATTCTTGGTCGAGGCATTGCCTTTCACGAAAGACCACGCCTCGGTCCCATGAGTAACATGGCGGACCATGAGCCATAGTTTCTCATTGTTGGCAGCATAAACAGCCCCGTTGTGAGACGCACGACGAATAAGCTCCTCGTGGAATGAGGGCTGGCCATATCCAAGCGGGTCATTTGCGGGATCCGGAACATCGACAACGGTACGAACGAGGTAAGCCAATGGAAGTCTCTCCAAGCCATAAGACGAGTGGACCCACGCTTCCATGTTTTCGATAGTTTCACGCGCTTTCTTGGAAGTAGTGAACTTTTCGGGGAAGTCGGGATTCCCGGCAGCAATCACCTCATCAATCTGCAGCTTGTACTGCCACAAGGTTCTCAAAACGTTACGAGTTGCAGCAGCAGCGTTCCAAGGGCGACCAACAGCATACAAATAACGAAGATAATAGGCGAGTTGTTTCAAACGCAAAGCATGGTTCTGGCCAATGAGGACCCCGGGATTGGGGTTGCCACCAACCTGTCCCCCAGGACGACGAATGGTAGCACACAAACGATCAACATCATCATCGGTCAGTTGGCGAAACTCCTCAGGGTCATCAAAACCTTGGTCGGTGACAGCCGTGGACTGGGTCCCATCAAAACCAAGGGTGGCCTCAAGGTAATTACGAAAAGCGACAGCAGCAGCCATGTTGATCAGAAACGAACGTGGTACGAGGGTACGGTAACGAAAGATCCTTTTGATATCTTTTTGGAGGATTTTTCCAGCATTGGTGAAATCGGCACATCACCTTGCTCAGTCACACATTCTGTCGAGCAAGACCGCAGGTACCATGTGCTAACGACAATCGCTGATCAGGCGATGCGCTCCACAAGGTTGCTTAAAAGGGTATACTTCGTGCATTGCACATTTTTCTCTCTTAAATACCCGTGCCGTTAACCCCCGAACGCAGGGTTTGTATTTAGGTGCGTCCACCTAGTTGGCGCGCGCATACCAGCCCGTATGCGAGCATGGCAGTATGATCGCCAGTTTTGCCGCGTCGGATGCAAAACACGAAGCGACGACCATGGGCTTTCCTTTTTGCCTCTTTGCGCCGAATCTCCTCATCATCCTTATGGAGAAACAGATATTGTCGTAGCCTTCCCAGGCTGTACGGAGACTCTGGGTCTGATAAACCATTAAATCTAGCAAGGAGTGGCGGACGATTCAAGCACAAACACACATACGATGGATGGTGATTCAACAATTGGACGAAACAAAATTGTGACCTTACTTTATATCGCGGGCATTTCCAGTCCCGCCTGAGTCCCTAATCTTGGCGACTATCACGGGGAATTAACGCTTCAACAAGTTTATTTGCGACAGCATACTCCGCCAGTTGCACTGGATAGCCCTCTTTCGCATCCTTCAGCGAGAGCCATTCAGTTGATCCATCGACCATTTCGGCACAAACTTTCCATCCTTTCGTTGTTCTCTTGGGTATTCTCTGGCCATGACGCTCAATCCAAGCATCATCCTTCGACAAGGCACTCCCATCATGCTTGTGGTCGACGAACTCTTTCAAATGCATGACGGTGTAGCCTTCATCATCAACTGTGGCATAAATTGCTTCCGCGATCTGGTTAGCATTGTACGCTTCAACATGACCATCATCAAACTCAACTTCGTAGACGCTCGTATCCAGAATGGGATTGTCATGGTAGAAACCAATGAATTTCCCATCAGGGCCACGCTTCCGGCCCTTCACGATACCTGTGAAAAACGAATTACCGTCACCCGAGGCCATACGAACTCTTGATGACACATATGCGACACCTTTAACTTTTCAGTGAACTCCTTTTTCGTTTGCTTAATGTCCTCGGAGCGATGCTCCTCGGGCAACAGCGGAATGACTGAAGTACGGTGCAAAATTGTCCCCTTCGAGGTCAGCACGGCGAAGCAGAGCTCGTCTCCAACTTCAAAGCTTGGGCCAAGCCAGCGAGTGAGCTGCTATTTCGGTTGGGTTGATTCTGCCGGCGACCGAGACCAACACCAATCGTAGAACGCAAAGTCCACGAGATGTGAAATATCTGCAGTATTACCTGTAATAATCGTAGTGGCGCATTCACCTTCTTGCTCGGGGTGATTTAAAACAGTGTGAGATCGTTGTTCGCAACAAGTCATAAAGCATCTGTCCCACAAAACAGCTGGTACATTACGTGAGGTCATCGTCCTCTCATACAATCGGGTAACTTCCCGAATCGTATCCTCCGCTCTTGCTTGGTTATGCATGTAAGGCTCCACCGGATAAATAGGAACCTGCGCCTTTTGACAGCGCCTCAAGAATTCTCCTTGCGTTAACGTAGTAGCCGAATCCGGAATAATCGCTTCAGGAAATCCGAATGCACGAAATAATTTATCCAGCGATGTATGAGCATCTTTTTCTTGTCACAACGGGAAAGCTCGGCACCATTGAAATGTCGTAGCATAAACTTGGAGGCAAGTAGTCCCCTCAAGCGATGTGCAGGGACCAAACTTCGTGTCGGTATACATAGCACATTTCAACCTTGGATACCGGAGCTGATAATGGGAGGGCCGAAATAAACGGTCCCCTGAGACCTTGCTCCAGTCTCTGACGGCACGTTGAGTCGTTTTGTTAAGCGTTCGTTGCGCGGCTTCAATCGAGATTCTCCAACGACGGGCCAGGGAATCTGCTTTAACCAACGTAGTTTTAGCAGCGGTCTTTACTCCCGATAAAGTAGCCGAAACTTTGTTCTCTAGGAATGCCGAAAGAGCCTGATTTTGTAACATTGACGCCACATTGAAAGCCGACACCAGGCGCTTCGTCACGACAGAGTCGAGATTGTGAAAATTGTTGCCGCTGACCATTTGTCGCAGATGTTCCTCTGCGTCGTTGCAATGAGGGTCGGACGGTTTCCACTCTAATTCACTCGTCATTCGAACATGAATATTGTTCACCGGATCGGTGGCCTCTTCTCTCGAGGGCTTTCTGCACGGAAAGAACGAAAAGGGTTTGTCATACTGCAGAGGGATCCGCAGGTCAGCAGTCCCCTCAATGATACAATGGTCCGTCGACTTTCGCTGAGCCGACGGAATCCTCAACAACGGAACATCATTAACAATCAGCTGGTTTTCTCGCAATTGATCCGGGCATAGTAGATGGCAACCCATACCCGGAACGACCAAAACATGGTCAAACAACAAAATAAAAGTTTGATAGGTGAGAGGGCAGTCGTACGCAACAGCGACCAAACACTCGCGAACTTTTGAAATTGGGCCCATCGAAGCATGAAACCCATTCACCTCAATATCATATTGGTAGACATATAACACATAACATCCGCTCTCAGAGAAAGCGCAAGTATCCGCATGAGAATCGAGCTCACATCTCCACACCTGAACCACAGCTCCAGACGACGATGCAATCCGGTGCAAGGATGCAGCTCTTCTTCCTAGTCAGTTGCTCCCACCATTGTTTCGATTTCCATTATTATTTCGCCTGGTCATATTGTCCCCCATGTTGTTGTTGTTATTATTATTGTTCGTCGCTGGGGTGGTCGATGCTTCATTCTGATTCGAGGTAAAAGTAGTTCCACCGGAAGATTGGGTAGAAGAAACATTTCTTTCACGATTACGGGCACGCTGTTCATTCACATAGTCTCGTTCCTCCCTGGTAAAAGTAGCCCAGATAGTTGGAGGGTACGACCCGTTGTTCAGCAGGTGTCCTGATTCAGAGAAGCGACCGCCGCCGCCACGACCACGACCTCCGCGACCGCGACCGCTGCCACGGCCTCTCCCCTGATTCCTGCTTCCTCTTCCGCCTCTTCCTGAGGCATTGTATCCTCGGCCACCTCCACGGCCTGAATTATCATTTTGTGACATGGACGAAATATTACGAGGCAAGGGGTTGCGCGAGGCCGACGATTCATTGGCAGCGAGTTGCCCGCCCAAGAAATCAACGGCAAGCTGATAGTCGTTGGAGCGACGATCATCCCCAGCAATCAATCCTTTTGCGACCTGGAGCTTCGGATCGGTGATAGCATCCAGGAGAGTACGAACTTTGGAGTTTTCACTCCTAGCCTCACCATGGTCAGCTAAATCGGTGAAGGCAGAAGTTAAACGAGCAACGAAGCCCTGCCAGGTAAAGTTGCGTGCTTTACCGTTCCAGAACGTTGTGGCGATAACACGATCAGCTTCCAATTTCAATTGATTAACGTGGCTTGCCCCAGTATACTGGGACTTGATGGCATGGTAAGCGGCCCGACCATTCTTGGTCGAGGCATTGCCTTTCACGAAAGACCACGCCTCGGTCCCATGAGTAACATGGCGGACCATGAGCCATAGTTTCTCATTGTTGGCAGCATAAACAGCCCCATTGTGAGACGCACGACGAATAAGCTCCTCGTGGAATGAGGGCTGGCCATATCCAAGCGGGTCATTTGCGGGATCCGGAACATCGACAACGGTACGAACGAGGTAAGCCAATGGAAGTCTCTCCAAGCCGTAAGACGAGTGGACCCACGCTTCCATGTTTTCGATAGTTTCACGCGCTTTCTTGGAAGTAGTGAACTTTTCGGGGAAGTCGGGATTCCCGGCAGCAATCACTTCATCAATCTGCAGCTTGTACTGCCACAAGGTTCTCAAAACGTTACGAGTTGCAGCAGCAGCGTTCCAAGGGCGACCAACAGCATACAAATAACGAAGATAATAGGCGAGTTGTTTCAAACGCAAAGCATGGTTCTGGCCAATGAGGACCCCGGGATTGGGGTTGCCACCAACCTGTCCCCCAGGACGACGAATGGTAGCACACAAACGATCAACATCATCATCGGTCAGTTGGCGAAACTCCTCAGGGTCATCAAAACCTTGGTCGGTGACAGCCGTGGACTGGGTCCCATCAAAACCAAGGGTGGCCTCAAGGTAATTACGAAAAGCGACAGCAGCAGCCATGTTGATCAGAAACGAACGTGGTACGAGGGTACGGTAACGAAAGATCCTTTTGATATCTTTTTGGAGGATTTTTCCAGCATTGGTGAAATCGGCACATCACTTTGCTCAGTCACACATTCTGTCGAGCAAGACCGCAGGTACCATGTGCTAACGACCATCGCTGATCAGGCGATGCGCTCCACAAGGTTGCTTAAAAGGGTATACTTCGTGCATTGCACATTTTTGTCTCTTAAATACCCGTGCCGTTAACCCCCGAACGCAGGGTTTGTATTTAGGTGCGTCCACCTAGTTGGCGCGCGCATACCAGCCCGTATGCGAGCATGGCAGCATGATTGCCAGTTTTGCCGCGTCGGATGCAAAACACGAAGCGACGACCATGGGCTTTCCTTTTTGCCTCTTTGCGCCGAATCTCCTCATCATCTTTATGGAGAAACAGATATTGTCGTAGCCTTCCCAGGCTGTACGGAGACTGTGGGTCTGATAAACCATTAAATCTAGCAAGGAGTGGCGGACGATTCAAGCACAAACACACATACGATGGATGGTGATTCAACAATTGGACGAAACAAAATTGTGACCTTACTTTATATCGCGGGCATTTCCAGTCCCGCCTGAGTCCCTAATCTTGGTGACTATCACGGGGAATTAACGAATATTTGAAAGACGAAAATCTTTCGTCTCGTCAATCTTGTTGTTGGAATGAAAGTCACTAGATGTAATATAGGTCTCACAATTAAAATCGTCTTCTATTCTTTATTTCGTCACCCCCGGGATAGGGCAATTATCTCTGGTACCACCCCAGATATCACAGAATACCTTGACTTTGGCTTTTATGATTGGGTTACGTTCAGGCCCGATCCAGGAATAGGCGAGCCAGAGCTGGGAAGGTGGCTTGGGGTCGCCCACCGAGTAGGGCCCCTCATGGCATATTGGGTTTTAACGGAACATGCACGACCCGTTGTTTGCACTACCGTCCAACGCTTGACGAACCTTGAGCAGCAGACGGATGAGTGGAATAAGCGCATGGAAACGTACGACAGCAATGTGAGAATAAAAATCGAGGCCAAGTCAGCAGAATTGACGGTGGACCCCCAAATTATACAGAGGGGCAAGTTACTTGAGTTGAGTCTGGAAGACAAAGAATTTGTCAGTGACTACAATCGAGTCATCGACAACAAGAAGGTCAAGCATATTGATGACCTGTTGGAGTATGACGGATACATGGGGATGCAACTTGGGGTACGGCGAGGAAGTGAATCTCAGCTCGATTCTGCAATTGTAAAGAAAAGGATATTGGATGTTGATGGAAAGCCAGTGGGGAAATTTAATTCCAACCCCATATTGGACACGAGACAGTATGAAGTGGAGTTCTATGATGGAAGCATGAGACTCTAACAGCAAATGTTATCGCAGAGAACCTACTGTCTCAGGTGGATGAAGAAGGATGCAGGCAAATGATGATGGAAGAAATAATTGACCATAGAGTCTTAGAGGATGCTATCCCCAAGAGTAAGGGGTCGTTTACGACCAAGAATGGGACCCAACAAAAGAAAAGGACAACTAAGGGATGGGAAGTGTGCGTGCAATGGAAAGATGGTAGCTCCGATTGGGTGGCACTAAAAGATTTGAAAGAATCTTACCCAGTCGAGTTGGCAGAATATGCAATGACAGCAAGGATTGATGACGAGCCAGGCTTCGCCTGGTGGGTCCCTTTTGTGCTGAAGAAGAGGGAGCGGATCATTAAGAAATTAAAATCCAAATATTGGGAAAGGACAACTAAGTATGGCATCCGCATCCCCAAGACAGTGAAGGAAGCAAAAATGATTGATGCGGAAAACGGGGACACCCTCTGGCAGGATGCCATCAAGAAAGAGATGACAAACGTCATGGTGGCCTTTGAAGAATTTGATGGGAATCCAAATGAGCTTATCGGATATCAAGAAATTACTGGGCACATCGTGTTTGATGTAAAGTTGGGAGAAAACTTCCGTCGAAAGGCGCGATACTGTGCTGATGGCCACAAGGTTGAACCCCCTTCATCTGTCACGTACAGTACTGTGGTTTCACGTGATTCTGTGCACATTGTTTTACTAATCGCCGCATTAAATGAGTTACAGGTACTTGGTGCTGACGTACAAAATGCGTTCCTCACTGCACCAAACAAGGAGAAGGTTTGGCTTAGGGCAGGACCAGAGTTCGGAGAACACGAAGGCAAGACGTATATTGTCATAAAGGCTTTGTACGGGTTGAAGTCTGCAAGTTCTTCATTCAGGTCATTCCTTGCAATGAAATTAGATGAGATTGGATTTAGGTCATCCCAGGCTGCCATATACCTTAAGTACTAGAAAAGTACTAAGGTTACAACCCCTTTTGCGCATAGGGCATAGTGAATTCACTGCCGCTCTACGTAGGATTCTACACAAAAGTAGAAAAATTCAGTAGAGGAGGGGTACAAACAGACTCGCAGAAAGACGAGGTCTGAGGTTCGAATCCATAAGCAAAAAAGCAAAAAATGGAGCCCTCACCAAAAGGGGGGATAGAGAACCATCCCACGAATGCAAAAGAAAAACGGGGGAAGAAAAATCTGAAAAAGGGGGCAGCCCACCCAACCCAGCCAAAAATCTGGGGGAGTGACGAGGAAACCCAAGCAACACGTGACACCACTGCGCAGGGAAAAAAATCACTTCGGAGCGAAATGCACGAAGCCCCGCGAAGGTGCGCGATCAGCACTGCCATGCCACAAGAGCACAAAAAGGCGGTAAAAAGACACGCAACAAGCGTAATGTCGCTGATCTTGGGGGAGCATGCCATATACCTTAAGTATTAGAAAAGTACTAAGGTTACAACCCCTTTTGCGCATAGGGCACAGGCCGATCCGGATGTTTGGTTACGTCCAGCTGTCAGGCCTGACGGCTAGCCATACCCTACAGAGACGCATAATTAGTTTAGTCAAGTTAGTCCTTTAAGCTGGTAGTCTTATTAGTCGTAGACGAACGGAGTCGTCCATTGGACGGACGACGTACAGACGGCTAATGGACACGGACGTGAACGAGCGGTGACGTCGCCGCTGACGGCGCACCGACGCAGCGATCAAAGGAGTCGCAGCGTTACACATGGAAGCGCTCTGTCGTATATTGCATAGTGACATTCGACTAACCCATAGAGTCCCTTGCCAATGACATGCCTACAATCTAAGTAGTAAATATTCATCGCCTAATAGAGGAGATGTATTTAGGACAAGGAAATAATTCAGACCATGGGTAAAGAGGAGTCGTAGCTAAGTAAGACTAGGGACACCTAGTTAGAAGGCGACGATACGAGGAATCGACATATCTGAATGGATAGCATATATGCGCGTTATTTACGCGCAGGGAAAGACGTTCACAAAATGAACGATCGGTCGCAAATATTTGAAAGACGAAAATCTTTCGTCTCGTCAATCTTGTTGTTGGAATGAAAGTCACTAGATGTAATACAGGTCTCACAATTAAAATTGTCTTCTATTCTTTATTTCCTCACCCCCAGGATAGGGCATAGTTTTAAAACTCCCGTTTGAGGATGAAGACCTCTTACTCTAACCACGAGTATGCCAAGAAAGTCGCGTTGCTCCTAACTCAAGCCGCTCACGTTAACCCTCCGCTGACCCCCTTCCGTCGCGAGAAGCTCAAGGACGACGACGTTCTCCAAGAGGACGAGAAGTCCAAAAAGATCAAGATCAAGTTGGACCCGACCGACGAGGACTCGGATGAGTTCGAATCGCGCTGCTTCATCTTTGAGCAAGGCGACGCCGAACGATGGGTCAAGTGGCGGATCCAGATGGACGAGTTAATTCGGGATGTCCCCTTGGACGATGGGGAAAAGAAAATCAAGTACGCGAAGGCATTGTTGGCCGGAGAAACAAGGCAGAGGTTCGCCGACATCGTTGCCAACCTGCGTCATAACATTGACGAGTCGGACGAAGAGGAAGAAGAGACCCCGGACGACACCTTCAATGAGGCGATGCAGCGAATGGGCAAGTACTACTTCGGCACCAAGCATGCCTACCGCCGCCAACGCAACTACCTACGCTATCACGTGGCCGACTTCAGGGCCGAGCTACTTCATCAAAACAACATGCTACCTTACTTCCCGATCTCCGAAGATAAAACGAGCTGCGAGATGTTCGACGACAACGAGCTCGTGGAGATCCTTGACCAAGCGAAGAGAATCGAGTGGCAGAGAGATCTGCTCACCTTGAACATCGATCCCTTCTCGATGACGCTCGATGAGTACTACAAGTACTTGGAAAAGCTCGAGGCCAAGCACGTCTTCGACGATGCGGTCCGAGCCGACAAGAAAAACAAAGAAAAGAAAAATGCCGACCGATCTGAAAGCGAAAGCAAAGACGGCGGATCACCATGTGTGGCTTGTCATACTGGTTGTTGTGGTGAAACAACTACTGAGAATGGACGAGTATTGGTGGAGATATGAACAAATCACCTTGTAGCTGCTGGGTATCAAGTATTAAGGTAGTTAAAAAGCTTTGTGTCCATTTTTCACACCATATGCCGTCTTTGTGTTGTCCTGCTGAGTGTGGAGGTGAAAGAACTACTGAAAATGGACCAGTATTGGTGGAGATATTAACAATTTCATTTGTAGCTTGTGGCTCTCCAGTAGTAAGGTACACTACCACTGCATGTTATCATGGTTCGTGGGTGTCGAAGTAAAAAACTAGTTCAGTACATGGATATGCCTTAAGTAAAATGCAGCAACGTGTATCTCGTGGTTTATGTACCAAATAAGCCAAAACTTCACCACTGTCCTCTGTGGCTGAGTGGCACAAGTGTGAATAAGGAGGAGGTCATGGGATCGATACCCGAAAAAAGCAAATCCTTCTTGTGCATACTTATCCTCATAGGTACAGTACCAACCTGATGATAGATAGATAGGTAGTCATCATCTCCTTGGTAGTCAGGATAGATAGGTTATTACTAACCTACCTAACCTACTACTAATAGGTAGTCAACCTACCTAATCATCACCCTAGGGTTATACCTAGTTCTAACCCTAGCCCTAGGGTTAGGAGTAGGGTTAACCCCAGGTTAGGGTTAGGGTTAAGCATTACAAAGTTCTTAAGAACAATAGAACGACTAGTACCCGTGTCTAGAAGTGTTATTTTTGACGAGGAGGCGTGATATACGAGGGGGAGGAGGGGGGAGGGGGGGAGGGAATTAGGACGGGAAGAGCAACCGAGTTTAAGGAGGAAAAAGGGGAGCGGAAGAGGGGACTGCAAAGTACGCGAAAGAGAAAGAGGGGGAGGATTGAATTGGATGAAGAAGGATAAGATTATCAGAAAAAGGTAAGTGCCAGGACGGGATGTAGACGGCAAGAGGGAAGTGAAGGAAGCGAAGGATAGAGGGAGGAAGGTTAAGAGTGGCTGAAGAACTTTGGAAAAAGTATATTGGGGGATGGGGCTGGGAAATAAGGAATATATAAGGAAGAACATGGAATAAGGAGGGCGGACATGGAAAAAAGGGGTATTGAGGGTAGATGGGGAATGAGGAAGAAGATAGGTAGAGAAGTTAGTACGTGGATGGAAAATTGGGGAGGCTGAAGAGAAAGTAGATTGAAGAGGCAAGGGGGTGGGAAGGGAGGGGGAGAAAATGGATGGTAGGCGACGTCGTGTACATGAAGGGGAAGGGAAGCCAGAGAGGTGGGTTGAAGGACGCACGCCCTAGGTTCATTGGAGAGAATGGTGGGAAGGTGGGTCCTGGGAATAAGTGTGCGTAGATTCGACACGTAGAGAGCATCATGAGTGCGAGGTTACACCAGAAATGCAGTGGGAATTTGCAATATTCGAATGCAGCAGAGGAGTGCAGGAGTAAAATATGGACGTGTCGCGCAAGGAAGATTGCATTCGCAGTATACGCGTGGAGTGGTTGAACGAGTATCTACTGACTAGAGACGATGATGAAGGATACCAGTTGTCAAAATGGAGAGTGAGTCACGATGTTGGAGAGGAAGAGAATGCAATCGTGGAGAAGAAGGTGGATTGGGAATTTCAGGTACTGAAAGGGTCAAGGTGGAAGCAACTCTTTCGGGTAAGATGGTGCCAAGAGAAAGCACGATATGGACTCTTTGCAAGCACTAGGTTCGAAAAAGGTTCGGTTATAACTGCAGTGGTCAAGGAAGAAAACACCAGTGCTATTGATTTAAGCAGGATCCTTCCAACTCAGCATAATCTTGCTATTGGAGGCGAGTGGGCAACAAGAGTGGATAAAGAGGACTCAGGAGGTGCAGCTAATGCTGTGATGGTAGACGGTGTTATAAGGGCAATGATTCGAATACTACCAGATGTGGAGGTTGTGGTCGTTGTGCATGGGAATGGTAAGGAAAGAAGACATTCCAGTGTCTATAGAGACAATCGCATGATGTTGAATTATGGTCTCTTGGATTGCATTGTGTATGATCCAGAGAAGGAATGTGGATTGGACAAGGTAGCAAGGATGGGCACGGTAGTAGAGTTTGGTAAAATGATCGGGACATTTACGATCGAATACATGGATGGGAAAAGGAGTTTGCTTACGGAAGAGGAAGTGGTGGAACGGCTTGTTAAGGTGCCTAAAGGTGGTTGTAAAGGGAGGAAACGTAAAGCTGAATTAGAGTTGAAATAAAATAGAGTATTGGTGGAGAAATCTGGTGCTTCAGGGGAGAAGTGGTATAGCTGGGGGTATTGAAGATGCGTCATGGAATAAAGAGGAGAATAGTATACGGAGTCAATGATGGACAGGATAAAGAAAAGCTATAATATGGTGTATCTCATGCATGCTGATGATGGAATCCCAATTTGATGGGAAGCACAGATTCAATGGCGGCGGGAAGAACCGTTGCGGACTGGAGGAGTAACTGGGGCAGGTTTCGTATTGCTGACGTCGGAATGAGGGTTGGGAGGCTGGCGTCTGGCAGCATTAGTACTTGGGGCATTTGTGCCGCCAGTAAGATCGATAGTGGAAGGGAACCCGATTTGAAGTTGTTTGAAGTCATCGGATTGGACTAGAGCTTCATCTGAGGGATGTAAATATGTAAGATGAGGGGTTACGGTGGGGTTGTCAATCTTGTCGGTGGTGTCTTCGGAAGCGTCGGAGATCTGGCCAAGCATGAACCAACCAACAGTCGTCCAGCCCCCATGGCCATTGACAAAGGTGATAATGTCGTTGACCTTTTGTCGGATAGCCTGAATCATGTCTTCTTGTTCCGATACTGTGGTGGTGTCACAGAACCGGTTGAAATTGTAGAAGAACAGCTTAGTTGCTTTTAACGATTTGAACTTGGGAACAAGGAAGACGTCTTTGCGTCCAAGAAAGCTAACATCAGTGGACTGAAAGTTGTGAAAGGTTACATCAAACTCGTAGACATGGGCAGTGTTTCCGGTTGCATGAAGGCAGGTGCACCCCCCTTTTCCTTTCTGCCGGTCACACTCGGTACCAACGCAAGAGACGTCAGTAGACAAGGTAAACCGACTAACAGAGCATTGCTTGTTAGTGAGCACAAAGTAATTGGTTTCCCCAGGACGGCTGGGGAGTGCCATAGTGGACTCTGTTGACTGGAGATAGGGGACAGGAGTCAGACCTCGAAGTGGAATCATCGCATGAGGTGAATCGTCCGTGTTGAGAACGGGAGTAAGAGCTTTCCCCATGGTGGTGGTAGTGATGCTGGGCTCGTAGATATAAAAGGCTTCCCCTACGATGCCCTTGTGTTCGGTGAGTTTTACTAGAATGTCCACAGACTGAGATATAGTGCGAGGAATGAGCACAGCAACTTTGGGCGGGTTCATAAGATCGGCTACCACGATGTACTTGTTATAAGTGGGAGCAAGAATCTTGCTTTTCTTGTTTTGTCCCCCTTGTCCGGTACCACTAAGGTAGCTGCCTTGTCGTACCTTCACTGAGGTGTCGGGTCCTGCGTTAGGAGAACGCACATCTAGAACGAACCCAAAGATAGCAGTGTCTTGTAGTTCGGTAGCATTCATTAGATCAGTAAGGAACATCATGTCGACTAGCCGAGCGTTGTCCTTGTACCTTCTTTTGACAATATGGTCATCAAGGAGGTCGGTGTAGAAGGCAGTTCGTGCTCTTACCGCCAACGGGACAGGGGGTGGTGGAGGTTCTACTTGAACAACGTTATCATCGTTTGGATCCACCATCATAAGGGGAAAGAGAAGAAGAAAGAAACTAGTAAGGGATACTGCTTGTATGGTGGGACCTGGAGAAATTGTGAAACAAGAAGATAGTGTGAGTAGTAGTCAGATATGAAGACTCGGATGTAGTAGGGCTAGATGAAGGTGAGTCTTCGGAAGAAGTGTTTGGGGTAGCGGGGTAACTCCGAAAAAATGAAGGGTCAGTTTGGTAGCAGCTTAGCACCCACCCCCATAAGGGGTATGGCGGTGACGCCCTAAATATGCCAGCTGCTGCAGGAGAGAGACGTGGAGCCAGCTTGAAAACAGTCATAAAGCCAGGATGAAAAGAAAAGACAGGGAAGTACTGGAAGAGGAAGCGGTAAGCGGAGGTGAGGCACAAGACTCCCAATTTGAGAAGACTGGAGGTAACCGAAGCAATGAGACTACAGCAGGAGGTAAGAATGGGCACAGCAAGGAGAAAATAGACAGGTGTTATTGTACGAGGATAGATATTATTAACCCTATCGCTTGATGAGAGAAGTGGCACCAGGAATAACATTGCACGGGGAGAACGTCTCTACACGAGGTACCAAGGATATTACATGTACCCCGGGTGTGATGGCGATCGAAGGAGCGGCGGCAGAAAGGTTGGAGATGACAGTGATTGTGACCCCCCCATCTAGAGCAAGAGAAGACACGGGACCAAGTGAAGCAATCTTTGCCCCATTTGGGCGGGACGAAGCATTGAATTTGTCGGATAATATAAGTAAAAAGGGGAGGGTTGATCTGCTCGACCCGAAGGAAATCTTCAGCAACCCAGATTTCGTTCCATTGGAGCTTGTGAAGAAAAGAAGTCCCGAATTCTTTCTTATTGAGTTAAAGGGAGGCATTGAGCTAATCTATTGTGACATTGGTCCAATGGAGGCATTTTTAAAGCCATTGACGGATTTGCTGTTTCACACTGAAGTAATTGGACGGGAACAACATAAGAAGATTGCTATGTTGAAACGAGGAAAGCTCATTGCCCATGTCTTCCGGAGAGAGAGCAAGCAGTGTAACACGGCCATGTTAAAAGGAGATGGTAGCAACTACAAAAGGACCTGTTTGGTTCGTTACGTGGGCCCCAAGGGCAGTTCTAAGGCAGAACAGAAAGAGGTACTTTTGATGCTGCGAGAGGTGAGCACAAGGTATTAGCACTGACGCAATGATGAATTATCACGACTAACTCAGCAAGCAATAGTTTATGAACGACTTCTCTCGTCGAAACCCGATCGGAGATTTTGTCCAGTATTATGACGTTCCGAACGACTTCAACCAAAGCTTTGGGAAGAAAGATCCATGGGATCATCACATCTTGGATGAAGATATCCCACGTCTGATGTCAGTTCTCCTACCAATGAAGCCAGACAGCAACTTCGCACAGACAGAAGGGAATGCCAGAGATGTTCCTTTTAGTCCGCTGTATGGGCCGGTTGCAAGGAAGATGGGTTATGGCAAGGTTATTGAAAGGAATCAGGGTGGAAAATGAAGCAGGAATGAATGTCGCACTATGACAAAAGCTGGGGTGGTTGCCGTGAGTTTACTGAACGGCGGACAAGTCTCCCCCTTCCGGGGGAGCTTGCCGCCAACATTGGTTACCCAATTTAGAGATTGGGGGGTCGAAGATACATTTTTAAGTACAATGACTGAAGAAACATTGAATGTAGGCGGGTGTATATTTTCAACTTAGTCTTAGTGTTATCTTTGGATAACAAGGTTACCACACTGGATTATGCGCAATGGAGTAGTGCCTGGAGGTAAAAGAAGGTTTTCTCGCGCTACGAGTCCTCGTCCTATCTTGGATATAAAGGCAGCAGAAGGATCACTGGAGGTTCTGTTTTCCATTCTTTGCCTACACTGTTCCCTCCAGACGTGTTCGAAATGCTGGGCTTCCTTGAAGGAGGCAAATCCGGCAACATAAGCAAATAGAGCATAGGGAAGAAGAGCTGGGTTCTTGGTCTGTGTTGATCCTTGTAGAGAATTGTGTTCGTTGAGTCGACGTCGTAAGCTGACGGTTGCACCGAGGTAGTTGAAGTGAAGGTCCTGTAGGCTGATAATATGGTAAACAGCAATGATATTTGCCACAACAGAGTCCTTTGGCTGGAATACGGTAGGATGGGGAAGAAGCGGTTGTAAGGGATGTTGTTCGTCGAAAATATCGTAAATTCCGTCAGGTCTTGTCTGTGAAATGTCCTCGGCAGTCATGGGAACGACCAGGCACAGTCTGTCAAGAAGATCCGTAATTATTCCGAGGAATCGATTGTTCTTGGTAATCAATACATCAAGGAGATGGACTATTGTAGCATCCTTGTCTCCCACAAAGAACATTTGATTTGCTCGGCGGGTTCGGCTGAGTAGCACGACCACTAGTGCTGCTGTCCACAAGCCGAAATCAAGACCACGATGGGAAGTTCCCTCTGAGGTTACTGCAGTGACGATACTAGGAAGGGTAGACCCCATGGCAGCATGTATGGTACTAGCCACTCTTGGGCGTAACCCATATTGGGTTCTTCTGGCATGGTGGCGTCCTCTTAGCCGTTGGGGTTGTGTAGTGGTAGAGGGCACAGACACAATACTCCAACCATTATCCATCAGCCAGGTGGGGTTACAATCTTCCTCCGAAGGAAATTGTTTCACGCCACTTGGGGCTTTCCAGACGTAAACCGGTTTGGAAACGGATACTTCCGTCTCAGTAGGGACCTGATCCTGTAACATAATTGCCAGCTGACCCTGGTTGAAATGACCTTTGCTTACATGAGTAAACTTGTACCGTGCGTTGGGGTAGAACAGGAGCAATGATCGTTGCTTGACTCTTCTATCAAGTGACTTGGATGTGACGGAGGAAGCAGGTCCCCAGTTACCAGCTGTAGTAGATTCTTCATCATGGCATGGGGAAGAGACACAAGCATTACCGTAGAACCTCCGCATTTTATCAAGAACCAGCGCTTCTGCTACATAGCATGGTTCTTTTCGTCCGAAGAGGAAAACAGCATCGCTGGGGATGATGTCGTCTTCGAAACTCTCAATAAAGGTACAATGTTCTGAAAGTAGTTGCTTGAATTCAGCTTTGTCTGCATCTTCCCAATTGGGCAATCTCGTGAGGTCCGTAATGCGTCGCAAGGTGGCATCGTCGGCCGCCCTAACGGATTCCTTAAGCCGACAAAAAGATAGTTCGGATACTGAAAACATTGATAGCATTCCTGGTGTTCCTTTGAAGGGCATCGATTGCAAATGATCCATCGTACCGAATATTAAAACCCCACCACAGAACAAAGATGATTCGCCACGTATGTAGCGAAAGCAAATATCCAGCACTGCCATCAATTCGGCACTCATCATCCCCCACTCATCAATGAAAATGAAGTCTAGACGTCTGATGAGCTCAATTTTGTGAGGCTGACGGTAGAGTCCTTGGATGGCAAGTTCAGCCATGCGTCCGGGAGAAATTGAATCATCTCGTCCTTTAAGCCCTAGCAGGGCATGGAGGTGTATGCCACCTAGTTTTTTTGCCCTGTCGGCGATGAAACTGGTAGACACACCATTCATACCTTTCGCAAGGCAATACGCCGCACAAAAGCTAGCCACTGTGGTTTTTCCCACACCTGGACCCCCAACATAAATGATATTTTCTGCTCTGCCGCATCCTGACAGGTACGCGTTCACTGCAGACTTGAAACGTTTCATGGCGGAGGTTTGTTCTTTGAAAGAGGCTTGACTTTGGCGACAATTCTTAGGCGGAGGGAAGAAAGCAGTCAAATCGGCAGGAAAGATAGTGGTGGGATCGGCCGTGTCTGTTTGAGTTGTCATCGGACAATTTGGGCTCCCTTTGGAAGTGAAGCCATCTTCCTCTTGGTGGTCAGCATCGTTGTCTACTACAGTAGGTCTTCTAGCATTGAGGATGGCCGCTTTGGGAGGTAAAAGCCCACGTTCTACGAGGTCACCACAGTGAGATAGCTCAGTATATATTGCATCGACCATGTGGGAGCGGGCCTCGTCGAGATGTTTCTCTACTTCAGCATCAACTGCTTGAGTCATAGCGGAAGCTAAGACTGGTGGGGTTTCAAGATGGCAGGGTACGGCGTCGGAGAAACCCCATAATTCGCGAAGATGGCCATACGCTTGAACAAGAGCACGATCAATTTGAAACGTACTGCTCGGTGAAACACGGAGTTCTCGTTCTATGTACACCTTGAGAAGTCGCTGAAAAGAGAACTCCATCCTTTCAGGAATCAACAATCCACCTCTAATGAAAGCTTCTCGGAGGGTACTGCCAAGCATCAGCTCGTATTCAGTCTCGAATCGACCGTACAACAACAAGAGATGGATTAGAAAAGGTACTTTTCTTCGAGGGTTGACAGGAGACCACCAAACGACGGGTGGGACGTTGGAATAGGTCCGGCGTGGAGCTAGATAATTCTGCATAGCAAGAATGGCGTTGGGGGGGGAGAGTTCAACTTGCGGAGTTGCAAAGGTGGTGGTTGGGCTGTTTAAGAAAGAAAGCAGCTCCATGAGTTCGGCACTGGGTTGTCTGTAGCCAGCAGAAGGATCCACGTTTAATGTCCTCTCTTCTGCAAATTTACAAACGTGTTGCAGTTCACCATCGCGGATTCGGACTTGGTAATTGAATCCATCCAGCCATTTGCTCTGAAAGACGTCCAGGTGCAAGTTGGCGGTAAGATAGGTATGGGCTTTCTCCGCGTGGAAGAGTGGGCACACGGGAGATCGAATGAACCATTGCATATATTCCGCCGGGTTGTCGACGAAGCGAAGCTCGGGTGGTCTCATTGAGAAGATTGTTATGAAATCGGTCTTCAGTGGAGAGTCTAGTTCATCACGGATGACTTCCATCTGGTGAGTAGAGAATAGCCTATCGTCGGGGAAGTTCTTGGATCTTCGCACCGTCTGACCTATCACTGCTTTCACCGCTATGATATCATTAAATCTAGCAAGGAGTGGCGGACGATTCAAGCACAAACACACGATACGATGGATGGTGATTCAACAATTGGACGAAACAAAATTGTGACCTTACTTTATATCGCGGGCATTTCCAGTCCCGCCTGAGTCCCTAATCTTGGTGACTATCACGGGGAATTAACGGTCCCCTCAATGCTACTCGGATACTATATGATCCGATGGCATTGTCATCTCTTGCCTAAGGGTTACCACCTCTTTGGATGGACGTCTAACTCCAACAGATCCCTCGCGAAAGGTCACTGCCACCCTGCGGAGCCAAACGCATCTTCGACATCAACCTAAAACATAACCTTCGAACATAATCTCTTTCTCTCCGGTCCAGTTTGAATCTTGGTCAGCATATCAGCCAGGTTCGATTGTGTAGACTCATACCCAATACGAATGATATCGGCCGCAGCCTTTGAACGAACGTAGTGATACACAATGGAATTCAACTTCTTCTTCAGCATCGATTCGGGAACGCTTGTATTCTTCACGACGGACATGTTGTCAACTCTAACATTGGCATAGCCCTCAATAGGGATGCCCATCATTCTCAGCTTGTAGCGCAATGCTTCCAACAACTCAACTCCGGTTTTTAAAGCCATGAACTCGGAGCCAAACGAACTTGTTTCAACACTGTTCTGTTTCTTTGAGTACCAAACAATTGGCGCTCTGTTCAAGAAAATCAACACACCTGTGCGCGACTGTCGAGTAACAAGGTTAGCAGCATGCGAAGCATCAACGAACATAGTAATTACCACTGGTTTTCCTAATGGTTTTGGTGTGTCCGGCGGCCATTCATCTTTAGCCCACGGATAGAATTCCGACCAATCGCATTTGGGTAACTCTTCCCACTCCATGTAGGCGTCATCCATAACAAGTTTTGATCGATCATGAGACTTCAAATATGCAAAAATGTGTAGCACCGCATCCAGATGCCCTTTCCTCGGGCACGCATTATACGCTGACAGCATCGAAACCTCTCCGCAGATGTCAATTCTCCCCAACTCAACAATCCAACGCAAAATTCCAATACATTGCATGTAAAATGATACACCGTCATCATTCAGTAGTGGCGACGAATCCAGCTCTGGTCTGTAGCCATTCGGTAGTACAGAGCTGACCTTATTCTTCAGGGTCCCATCGATCCGTAATTGGATCACGCGGATTGCTTCTTTCACGTACTCCTCTGAACCGATAGCCCATTTAAAATTAGCATCACCGTCAATCCAATATTTGGAGATTGAGGCTCCTAGATAGGATGTTGGCTCTCCCACTGACTCTGGTTTCAATAGGAACCGATCATTAAGATCGTTCAGGATTGACTTTGGATCGTGAGAGACACACAGCAAGTCGTCAGTATACACAAGCAAATACTCATAATATTGTTCGCCGTTCGGGTGCAACGCCTCACAACGCCAAACATCCATATCAGCACGGCATGGAATAAATTGCAATTCCTCCCTCAAAACCTTTGCACAATGAGACCTCCATGAAAATCCTGCGGACGATAATCCATAGAGTGCCTTAATGATCACAGCTCTCCGACCCTGGAGAGAGCCAAACTCCGGACCTAGGATTGTGTGAACCTTTTCTGCGCAAGGCGCATGCAAGTAAGCTCCTGCGATATCGGCAGACAAAATGTTAAGACCATTCAAAGCGGCAATAAGGAATGCTATTCGGATACTTTCCCGCGTCACAACCGACGCATATGTAATTGATGACGGCGCCTCGGTCTGATCGCCTCTTGCGCAGATCCGGGCCTTTCTTGTCAGATCCATTTTAACATCAAAAATAATCATCAGGTCGATCTGCTGCGACCCTACTGGTGGTTGTTCACTGTCTTCAAGGACTTTTAAGGCAGGCAGCACAGTTTTAACTTCCTTGGCCATTGCCTTCTCCCACAGGTCAGTACCGGTTTCAGCATCAATAGCTCGTGCCCGGGCCACGTCCATGGGCCCCGGGACTTCGATTCCAAATTTCTCATTTTTGCGACGAATCGCGCGACGTTTGACTGCTTTCAAAATCCGATCACGTTTTCGTAGAGTATAGGGAACCCACCAAACAAACACCGGTTCTTCAACAAGTTTATTTGCGACAGCATACTCCGCCAGTTGCACTGGATAGCCCTCTTTCGCATCCTTCAGCGAGAGCCATTCAGTTGATCCATCGACCATTTCGGCACAAACTTTCCATCCTTTCGTTGTTCTCTTGGGTATTCTCTGGCCATGACGCTCAATCCAAGCATCATCTTTCGAAAAGGCACTCCCATCATGCTTGTGGTCGACGAACTCTTTCAAATGCATGACGGTGTAGCCTTCATCATCAACTGTGGCATAAATTGCTTCCGCGATCTGGTTAGCATTGTACGCTTCAACATGACCATCATCAAACTCAACTTCGTAGACGCTCGTATCCAGAATGGGATTGTCATGGTAGAAACCAATGAATTTCCCATCAGGGCCAGCCACGCTTCCGGCCCTTCACGATACCTGTGAAAAACGAATTACCGTCACCCGAGGCCATACGAACTTTTGATGACACATATTTGTCAAATGCAAGCTGGTCCTCTTCCTCATCAACTGGAGGCGGTTCCCAGTGCTGGAGTTTCCGCTCCCTTTCTTCTTCATCGTCTTCGTATCCCTCATATTCCGGAACGGTTGCCTCAATACGGATAAACCGATCGTCATCTTCTTCCGGCTCGACAGAAATTCCTTTTATTCGGTTACCAAGCGACACCTTTAACTTTTCAGTGAACTCCTTTTTCGTTTGCTTAATGTCCTCGGAGCGATGCTCCTCGGGCAACAGCGGAATGACTGAAGTACGGTGCAAAATTGTCCCCTTCGAGGTCAGCACGGCGAAGCAGAGCTCGTCTCCAACTTCAAAGCTTGGGCCAAGCCAGCGAGTGAGCTGCTTTTTCGGTTGGGTTGATTCTGCCGGCGACCGAGACCAACACCAATCGTAGAACGCAAAGTCCACGAGATGTGAAATATCTGCAGTGTTACCTGTAATAATCGTAGTGGCGCATTCGCCTTCTTGCTCGGGGTGGTTCAAAACAGTGTGAGAACGTTGTTCGCAACAAGTCATAAAGCATCTGTCCCACAATACAGCTGGTACGTTACGTGAGGTCATCGTCCTCTCATACAATCGGGTAACTTCCCGAATCGTGTCCTCCGCTCTTGCTTGGTTATGCATGTAAGGCTCCACCGGATAAATAGGAACCTGCGCCTTTTGACAGCGCCTCAAGAATTCTCCTTGCGTTAACGTAGTAGCCGAATCCGGAATAATCGCTTCAGGAAATCCGAATGCACGAAATAATTTATCCAGCGATGTATGAGCATCGTTTTCTTGTCGCAACGGGAAAGCTTGGCACCATTGAAATGTCGTAGCATAAACTTGGAGGCAAGTAGTCCCCTCACGCGATGTGCAGGGACCAAACTTCGTGTCGGTATACATAGCACATTTCAACCTTGGATACCGGAGCTGATAATGGGAGGGCCGAAATAAACGGTCCCCTGAGACCTTGCTCCAGTCTCTGACGGCACGTTGAGTCGTTTTGTTAAGCGTTCGTTGCGCGGCTTCAATCGAGATTCTCCAACGACGGGCCAGGGAATCTGCTTTAACCAACGTAGTTTTTGCAGTGGTCTTCACTCCCGATAAGGTAGCTGAAACTTTGTTCCCTAGGAATGCCGAAAGAGCCTGATTTTGTATCATTGACGCAACATTGAAAGCCGACACAAGACGCTTCGCCACGACAGAGTCGAGATTGTGAAAATTGTTACCGCCGACCGTTTGTCGCAGGTGTTCCTCTGCATTGTTGCAATGAGGATCGGACGGTTTCCATTCTAATTCACTCGTCATTCGAACATGAATATTGTTCACCGGATCGGTGGCCTCTTCTCTCGAGGGCTTTCTGCACGGAAAGAACGAAAAGGGTTTGTCATACTGCAGAGGGATCCGCAGGTCAGCAGTCCCCTCAATGATACAATGGTCCGTTGACTTTTGCTGAGCCGACGGAATCCTCAACAACGGGACATCATTAACAATCAGCTGGTTTTCTCGCAATTGATCCGGGCATAGCAGATGGCAACCCATACCCGGAACGACCAAAACATGGTCAAACAACAAAATAAAAGTTTGATAGGTGAGAGGGTGTGAGGGAGTAGACTAGTAGGACCAATAAGGTCACTCTTAGTGGATACCAGTTACTACGTATACCACAACTAGAGTCCACAGCATCTACAGGTTATGAGCAATAACAGCTAACTTTGCCACTCCAGGACAAGTTAGAAACACAATAAAACGACGGAGAGAGACCGACAGGGGCATCGAATCGAGAGATCGAAGGACCCAAAGTCATCAAATCCGACAACAACAAGCGATCGAAATTTTGAGCCAGCACTCCCAGTAGGATTTCTACGGAGAACTACGGGAGGAGAGCCGAAATAAAAATCCCAGAATTCCGCTGTTCGAAGGAATTAAAAACAAATGAACATGCCTACCCCTACGACTCCGGAGCAGAAAAAAGGGATGGAGAAAGATGAAGGAAGCATTGCCTCACGAACGCGCAGATCGAAAGCAAACGACGCGTCAGATCAAACGTTCGAACCGTACAGGGGAACAGAAGCCGATCTCCGCTATTTCCTAGTCTCTTGCGTGGACCAGGCAATAAAGGGAAATAGTATCTATCTATGCCGACCCACCAAAGACATGGAAAATCTACTACGAAAAACAGTCTTGAATTTATCAACTGCCCAATTGATGAAGATTGATAAGAGCATACTTTTGGAAAAGGTCAAGCCGGTAATTCGACCTATGGCAATGAGGCGAACAAAGCCCGGATCGGAAGAACCATACCAATTCATCCGGGGACTACTGAAAGAACAGGGACCTAAGGCTAATAGGCTGAAGAAAAGCCGAAAGCAGGAACAGAGTCAGTCAAGCCCGCCAGCGAGCCAGTGGAGCCCCCACTCAACTCAACAGGAAAAGAAAAATAGTGGAAAGAAACCTGGCACAGAGGATTCCCCACTGGACACAAAGAAATATGAGCAACCATCACTCCTCTTTACACTGAAGCCACAATCCGACTCATCCGAGAGCTTCAAGAGCACCCAAGTGCATGAAGAAGAGGATACCCCAAAAGCAGCAGGTGGAAATACCCATCTCATGATGGAAGAGATGAGCATGCCCGAAGCACAGCCAAACGATCAGCTCATCATCAAAAATGCTCAGGCTATGGAAACCTTCATGGAACAGGGATCAATCACGGATGACTGGATCAGACGAGGAAGCCTATCATCAGGACAGGGTGTAGAAGAGGTCAAGGAACCACCCTCAGATGAAGAAGGAGACCAACCACCAGTACAGCAAATTGAAGCAAGGCACCTATCACAAGGATCAGCCCATGAATCGGAACGACACTTCAGCCACAACTCATCTGAGGATATGGCACAGTATTGGAACCAAATTCAAAGTACCTTGGAGCGTCTAGATCAAAAGGAGAAATTTCTAGATGATCAGATTGCACACCTCAATCAACGAGAGGAAACATTGACTATGGCCACACGTCAGGCAGAAGAGGCAATGGAACAGTTAGCAGAACAAATCAACCAAGCATCAGATATGCAAATTATACTTCACAAGGAAGTAAAAACAGTCCGAGCCATTTACAAAGACTGGGCCAATCGGCTGGGAACCCTTGAAAATATGCAAACTCGCACTGCCACTGAAATTATGGCAGCCGAAACCCCAATGATCAAAGAACAAGTGCAACTACTGCTCACAAGAGAACTGGCCAAAGCGGAGGCACAGCTCTCCAATCAGTACAAGAAGAAAATTGAAATGATGCGCTCAACAAGTATTGAGGAGTATGGACAATTTGATAACGAAATCAAGACACTTGCTGCACGAGCACTGCAGACATTCAAGGATCAAGCAACCACACAGATTGCGACATATAATTCACAACTTTGGCAAGATATTGACAGTGCCCGAGCACATGTTGGTGATGAAACCGTGACTATCAGGAAAGAAGTCACAGAACTCCGACAAGAAATCCAAGAAGTACACGGAAATGTCAAAAACAATCAAGTCACAGTGGACCAGGACCATAAAAGAAATCTTGAAGGAAGAATTCAGACTCTTGAAGACTTTGACTGGGAAACTTTTGTACAAGAACAAATTGCTAAGGAAATGAAAGAAGTTGACATGGACCGCTTCATGAGAGAAAATGTCCCGGAACCGCAGCTGCCAGAAGGAAATTCCCCAGAAGCGAGACAAAACACCAACATGTCCTGCCACAGCACTCAATCAAGCGACTGTGGCTGTGGCCCGTGGAAAGCGGATATGGAAAAATGGCGAAATGGTGTTGATCTACTCCAAGGCCAGCTATCGATGAACTGTAACGAGGTAAATCAGCGATTGGACCGCCATCTTCAGAACTATAAGAACTGGCGTACCACAATTGAAGACAACCTAAGACAGAATCCAACTACACCGCCAACCCGCCGGTTCTACCCAATTTGGAAGAACCCACCAGCAACAACGGAACCAGCGCCAGTGACACCTGACCCGGCCGCCCATGCTAGGGCCGAAAACATTCGGCACAACCTACGGAAATATCAGAGCGCAGATGTCCCAGAAATTATTGCTGACGACAATTATGATGAACTGGCAGTAACAACATTCTACGAGTCGTTTCGCACCACTGCTACCCATTACAACATTGAGCTGGTGCCGTTGGATGATCTAGCACAAGAAGGCACCGTGGAATCTCATGCGCTCCGAGTACTTCCCAATCCTGTACGACGCAGCATCAGTGAAACGATTTACAACAAGTTACAGTCAATTATCCCACCAGAAGTAAAATCTATGCGAAGCATCATTGACTGTTATGCAATGGAAAGAGACGGATACAAATCGCTCTATTCCATCATGCAACAAAACTGTGAAGAACTCAAAATGATTCCAAAACGTCGAGGCCCACAATGGAAACGAGATGAAGATGGATGGCGATACCTGGGCAAGTTTAAACGCTACTTGCATGAAGAAGAACGTCGTGGAGTAACATGGACAGAATACCAATACCAAAAAGTGGATCATCCACGATATGAGACCAAGGCAACAGCATTTCTTGCAGCACTGCTCACAGCCTCGAGACAAGGTGAAGCGGATTGGGCACCCTTTGAAATGCATCGCCTGATGGGAAGTCTCGAAGAACACAATAGTAGGAACAATCCCATTGATCTTACTGAAGACACACTGAAGATCAATCGCTTTGGAAACAGCAATGGCCCACGTGGACGAACTCCAAGCCCACGACGCCCGCGACGTGAAATTCAATGTGAAATGTGCCACAATTTTGGTCACAATATTGACCAAGATCCATGCAGAATCGGAGCACAGTGCTACCATTGCCTCCAATTCTTAGAATCGCAACCGGAGAAGGCAAAACAAAATGCAAAGGCATATTCCATGATGAATCAAGCACGAACAGTCAAACAGATGGAAATGCAACTACCTCACCTGACTCATGTCGAACGAGAACACGTGGTCTACTCTTTGTCAACCGCCATGGCGAGCAACGACATCATCAAGAAGAATAAACCACCAAAGGTTGCACAACTACGAGATGACGCCAGTGTTGATGAAGATCAGGAATGAAGCCAGGCCGGGGAGAAACCTCTGCATTCCACCTGGCCTCAAGCACATCCCACTGGAAAGGACAACCGCCCGCCAAGACCATCAAAGCCCAAGAAAGAGATGCTATATGACGACGATAACAAGTCTGAAACCGCACCTCGTGTATATCTTGGACAAAATTCAGGATGGACATCGCACCTGGGACAGTCAGTCAGGCGCATTGAACTCAACGAGATTTGGAGGAAAATGGGATTACTGGATGTAATACAAGAATGCAAGGACGATCACAAGGGTACAGTTACAGATATCATCAGCACACGGACAAACATTCCAATTGATCCGCCACCCACAGTTGAGATTAATACGAATGCACTGATTCCAACGGATGCAATGACCACTGATATTTCACCTTCAGCATACAGAGTGAACAACCACTACTCACGACGTATTGTTCATAAATTCTATCTCAGAAAGACCGACATGTCTCATTGCACCCGCGAAGCGGTATGGCGAGCCATACAAGGTGACACAGGCGCAAATTGCACCGCCACGAATGATCGAACAATCCTTTGGCAATTCCAAGTTCTACGACAGCCAATCCCTATCGCTACATACAACGCCGACACAGCTAATGAACAAACATGCTACGCAACAGGCATGGGTATTATTAAGCTGATATCGGATGACAATAGCATCCTGGAATGTCGTGCACTATACCGTCCAACTGCAACTGGGACGATATTATCCCCACATCGTATTATGATGGACAAGAATGGCATTGAAGAATTCAACCACCGTGGCATGAAGAATGGAAGCGGCAAAATAGAATTTCGTGACAAGGAAGGTCGCTTCATAGCAGGGATCACCATGACATCCAAACGTGATGGGATTTATATGGCTTCCAATCAGATCCTCATCCCAAAAGAAAATAGCACCTGTGGCATGGCAATTGAAACAGAAGAAGACGAACTCCGACTACATCACCACAAGATGTCAGAGGACACAACACCGCCACCACTCACAGAAGAATGGAATATCAACCAAGCAACCGCACCCACTATCAGCGACGCCAAACGCCTCTCGCAAAACCTGTATAACATGGAGCTTTGGCATCAGCGAATGGGTCATGTTGGATGGCGCACATTGCAAAAGACCCGGGAAATGGTGGATGGAATTCCAACACTACCCTTGCAAGACTCCGGTTTCCACTGTCCATACTGCGACGCATCAAAACAAACGAAAAAGTCAGGTAACAAAACGGCCAAGAGAGAAACATTTGAACCTGGCACAGCATTCCATATGGACCTTGGCTTTGTATCGGGACCATCCAATCTGGAAGATGTGCTCCACAAGGGCTCCACCCCAAAAATGACAACCCAAAAGTCATACGATGGTCATGTAGCATATCTACTCATCGTGGATGCAGCCACCAGATACTCATGGGTATTCCTGCTCAAGGACAAACGACCGCCACTTCGGATCATCGAAGCCTTCCTTGAAACCAATGGATGCGCCAAGCAATACCGCAAATGTCAGGAAATCTCAACGTCACCAATTGGAACACTCGCTCGATCCCAAGAATTCAAGATTGCCTGTGCCAAATATGGATTCAAGATAAAACAGCGTCACTACGACCATGGCCTTGATCACCCGGTATTCACGGTAACCACGGATAATGGAACCGAGCTGTCCGGATCAGAAGAGTTTCGCAGTGTAGTATTTGAACAAGGATATCTCCCACAAACAACGGCCCCAGATGGATCTAGCCAATCGGGAAAAGGCGAAAGGCCTCATCGAACCCTCAAGGAACGCACCAGATGTATGCTGTACACAGCAGGACTCGGCACGGAATTTTGGAGCGACGCCATACTACATGCAAACTGGCTTCAAAACAGGACCTATCATTCAGCGATTGAGGACACTCCCTATCGAGCCTGGACGGGACGAAAGCCAACATTAGATGGCCTATTAACTTTCGGCTGCAAGATTACATCAAAGAAAACAGGCAAACGCCCAAGCACCAATGACCCGCATGTCTACGATGGAATATTTCTTGGATACCGAGCAACGATGGACAATATAGTATTTTGGAATACAAAGTCAAAACAAAAAATGACTACCAGACACTACACAGTTGATGAACTGGAATATGGACGACATCCCGAGGACCGCAGCCCCGCATCGAAATTTCTATTGGAGAAGAAAACTGGCACTGCACACGAAGAACGCAGAAGTGACATATTGCACGATCAAACAGTTCAACTCGACCCAGACAAAGTCCTCATTCTAGGTGATGAAACTACCGCTGCCGCAGCCACATTCCGAGTTAACAGTATCAAACGCCCTACAACGGCAGAACTGCACCGTCAACTTCGCCTTCTGGATTTCAGCACTGACCTCTTTGGCCCAGCAATCATTGAGGAAATCCCCCTGCATACTGCACACACAACACTAGGACTCATTGTTCGCCCACACCCTGATCTCAACAACACTGTTCTATTCGAACGGTGTAAACCTGGTACCATGGCCCATAAAAACATCAGAAGATGGCGAAGTCGACTCAAAGGTGCTCTAGTCAAGAGTGTGGGGGGATACTCCATTCAAACCCCACAGGACATTCAACGAATCTTGGCCGAACACAGGCGAAAGAAGGCCACAACAATCGCCATTGAATTTTCTCTTCCACAGTGGAGCGGAACGAATGGTGAAGGTCTCCCTATGCTACACTTTGACCAATTGAATGTCATTGCTCACCATCTACATGCCATTGAAACTGGGGAAGATCTCTGGAAGGACAAAACCAGATGGCCGGACATCACGGATGAAATGCTAGATTCATGTATCCAGAAAGGCATCGCAGTTCCGAAGCTCACACGGAGGAAGCTCAAGCTTCAAGAGGATTGGTTAGATTTTCAGCGCTCGGAATGGTCACAACTGGACAAATATGAAAAACAAGGAATGTTCGGAGAACCTTGTACACGACCCCAGGGCGTCACAACGCTACCATGGGTATGGACATACTTGTACAAGCCGGACCCCATCACCTTTGAACCAAAAGCTAAAGCACGTGGAACATGCAACGGTGGCCCCCGCTATGGAAAGGTTGTCACGCTTGCCGAAACATTTGCGGCTTGTCTAGAACAACCCGCACACCGTCTTGCATGGGCACTTACCGCAGCATGCAATCACATCGCACTTGGATGTGATGTTGCCAACGCCTTTGCTGAAGCGGATGCACCAGAAGAGCCATTCTACATGGAAGTGGACGACCAATTCAATACATGGTGGACGCAACATCTGGGAAAACCACCCATCCCACAAGGCTACGTGATCCCGATATTGAAAAATCTTCAGGGGCATCCTGAAGCCCCGCGCCTGTGGTCAAAGCACATCGATGATATCATCCAGAATAAATTGCATTTTGCATCCACGACCCACGAACCGTGTCTCTACCACAAACGCGTAACTTCGCCCGACACCACAGCTCAAGATGATGCAGACACTCTCATATTTGTACTGCGACAGGTTGATGACTTCATGATATCCGCCCCAACAAAGATTGCGGCAGATCAAGTTCGACAACACATTCAACAACATATGACGAACACTCTGAATGACTTGGGAGTTATCCAACGCTTCAATGGTGTGGACATCCGTCAAACCAAGCACTACGTGAAACTGCATTGTGAATCGTATATTGACAAGATTGTCTCACATCATGGCTGGATGCAGGACAAAGCAGCAAACAACCCGATTCCAATGCGAACAGACACTGCTTACCAATCAGAACTTGAGACCACTGAAGGACCGACAGACCCCACTGAGCAAAAAGCACTGGAGGACAGCATGGGTTTTAGCTATCGACAAGCAATCGGTGAACTGATCTTTGCTCTGACCATCTGCAGACTTGATATCTCAGCTGCAGTCATCAAACTGAGTCAATACTCGGAGGCACCGGCACGATGTCACTACCAAGCAGTACGCCATGTTTTTGCATATCTTCATGCCACCAAGACAGAGGGGATTTATTACTGGAGACCGGAACCACATGATGCCCTGCCCGATGAACCACTCCCAACTCATACTACAATTGAGACGATCCTGGCGCAATTCAAACAAGCCCCAGATGCTCTTTCCCTACTCGGGGCATCTGACTCTACTTGGGGGAACGATCGGAAACATCGCCGTTCAACAAGCGGCATTGTTTTCATGCTGGCTGGAGGTGCCATATATTACCGTACCCGAATACAACCAACAATCGCCCTGAGTTCGACAGAAGCGGAACTAGCGGCAATGGCAGATGCTGGAAAAGCAGCATTATATTTACGCTCAATCCTGGAGGAACTCGGCATCGAGCAAACAGAGCCAACACCAATCTCAGTGGACAATCGTGGCGCAAGACAATTTACAAATGCCCAACAACCTACGAGGCGCACACGACACATTGAGATGAAAGAACTTGTCATTCAACAATGGACTGATGAAGAACAAATCACATTTGACGAAGTCAGCACTCAATTCAACCCAAGTGACTCCCTCAGCAAAGCCCTCGGTCGCGTCAAATTCTACGAGCAAAATGATATCCTTATGGGACGACGACGACCCCAATTCACCACGACAAAAACCACGGTAAACACTCTCCACTTCAAGAATCCACGAGAATACATGATCTAGATTCTAGAAGTGTGGGGGGATGTGAGGGAGTAGACTAGTAGGACCAATAAGGTCACTCTTAGTGGATACCAGTTACTACGTATACCACAACTAGAGTCCACAGCATCTACAGAGGGCAGTCGTACGCAAC
Source organism: Nitzschia sp. DOCU1 (assembly GCA_951394045.1). NCBI lineage: Eukaryota > Bacillariophyta > Bacillariophyceae > Bacillariales > Bacillariaceae > Nitzschia > Nitzschia sp. DOCU1. The sequence goes on from OX595985.1 coordinate 3,782,254, forward strand.
AGCGACCAAACACTCGCGAACTTTTGAAATTGGGCCCATCGAAGCATGAAACCCATTCACTTCAATATCATATTGGTAGACATATAACACATAACATCCGCTCTCAGAGAAAGCGCAAGTATCCGCATGAGAATCGAGCTCACATCTCCACACCTGAACCACAGCTCCAGACGACGACGATGCAATCCGGTGCAAGGATGCAGCTCTTCTTCCTAGTCAGTTGCTCCCACCATTGTTTCGATTTCCATTATTATTTCGCCTGGTCATATTGTCCCCCATGTTGTTGTTGTTATTATTATTGTTCGTCGCTGGGGTGGTCGATGCTTCATTCTGATTCGAGGTAAAAGTAGTTCCACCGGAAGATTGGGTAGAAGAAACATTTCTTTCACGATTACGGGCACGCTGTTCATTCACATAGTCTCGTTCCTCCCTGGTAAAAGTAGCCCAGATAGTTGGAGGGTACGACCCGTTGTTCAGCAGGTGTCCTGATTCAGAGAAGCGACCGCCGCCGCCACGACCACGACCTCCGCGACCGCCCCCCCTGCCACGGCCTCTCCCCTGATTCCTGCTCCCTCTTCCGCCTCTTCCTGAGGCATTGTATCCTCGGCCACCTCCACGGCCTGAATTATCATTTTGTGTCACGGACGAAATATTACGAGGCAAGGGGTTACGCGAGGCCAACGATTCATTGGCAGCGAGTTGCCCGCCCAAGAAATCAACGGCAAGCTGATAGTCGTTCGAGCGACGATCATCCCCAGCAATTAATCCTTTTGCGACCTGGAGCTTCGGATCGCTGATAGCATCCAGGAGAGTACGAACTTTGGAGTTTTCACTCCTAGCCTCACCATGGTCAGCCAAATCGGTGAAGGCAGAAGTTAAACGAGCAACGAAGCCCTGCCAGGTAAAGTTGCGTGCTTTACCGTTCCAGAACGTTGTGGCGATAACACGATCAGCTTCCAATTTCAATTGATTAACGTGGCTTGCCCCAGTATACTGGGACTTGATGGCATGGTAAGCGGCCCGACCATTCTTGGTCGAGGCATTGCCTTTCACGAAAGACCACGCCTCGGTCCCATGAGTAACTGGCGGACCATGAGCCATAGTTTCTCATTGTTGGCAGCATAAACAGCCCCGTTGTGAGACGCACGACGAATAAGCTCCTCGTGGAATGAGGGCTGGCCATATCCAAGCGGGTCATTTGCGAGATCCGGAACATCGACAACGGTACGAACGAGGTAAGCCAATGGAAGTCTCTCCAAGCCGTAAGACGAGTGGACCCACGCTTCCATGTTTTCGATAGTTTCACGCGCTTTCTTGGAAGTAGTGAACTTTTCGGGGAAGTCGGGATTCCCGGCAGCAATCACCTCATCAATCTGCAGCTTGTACTGCCACAAGGTTCTCAAAACGTTACGAGTTGCAGCAGCAGCGTTCCAAGGGCGACCAACAACAGCATACAAATAACGAAGATAATAGGCAAGTTGTTTCAAACGCAAAGCATGGTTCTGGCCAATGAGGACCCCGGGATTGGGGTTGCCACCAACCTGTCCCCCAGGACGACGAATGGTAGCACACAAACGATCAACATCATCATTGGTCAGTTGGCGAAACTCCTCAGGGTCATCAAAACCTTGGTCGGTGACAGCCGTGGACTGGGTCCCATCAAAACCAAGGGTGGCCTCAAGGTAATTACGAAAAGCGACAGCAGCAGCCATGTTGATCAGAAACGAACGTGGTACGAGGGTACGGTAACGAAAGATCCTTTTGATATCTTTTTGGAGGATTTTTCCAGCATTGGTGAAATCGGCACATCACTTTGCTCAGTCACACATTCTGTCGAGCAAGACCGCAGGTACCATGTGCTAACGACCATCGCTGATCAGGCGATGCGCTCCACAAGGTTGCTTAAAAGGGTATACTTCGTGCATTGCACATTTTTCTCTCTTAAATACCCGTGCCGTTAACCCCCGAACGCAGGGTTTGTATTTAGGTGCGTCCACCTAGTTGGCGCGCGCATACCAGCCCGTATGCGAGCATGGCAGCATGATCGCCAGTTTTGCCGCGTCGGATGCAAAACACGAAGCGACGACCATGGGCTTTCCTTTTTGCCTCTTTGCGCCGAATCTCCTCATCATCTTTATGGAGAAACAGATATTGTCGTAGCCTTCCCAGGCTGTACGGAGACTGTGGGTCTGATAAACCATTAAATCTAGCAAGGAGTGGCGGACGATTCAAGCACAAACACACGATACGATGGATGGTGATTCAACAATTGGACGAAACAAAATTGTGACCTTACTTTATATCGCGGGCATTTCCAGTCCCGCCTGAGTCCCTAATCTTGGTGACTATCACGGGGAATTAACGATATCTTGCCTCCTGGATGGCCCCATTGCCATATACCCCGTAAAGGCGGCCGAACGATACTCCCTAGGGCACGTAGGAATTTTGATAAACTCAACGGTAGAAGCAACCAGACTCCTTGCTTGTATAACAGATAGACATTCCATCAAAGTCACTGGTCTACTGGCCGGCAGACCCTCATCCCTTTTGGAAGCTCTAAACTGAGTAGCAGTCTTCCGAACACTGTTGATCTTAGTATTGCCGAGGTTGTGATGTTCTGCCCGAATGGTATTAGGGTCGTCCTTGGTAGGGGGTCGGAATAGGACAATGGAGCCTCTGTCAACACCGGCAACGTAACTAACCAAATACAAGGACAGGCACGACCCCTGAGCATTCTGGAGGTTCTGAGAGGAGGGAAATTTCATAAATAGATTCGCGTTGGTGGGAGGCATTGCGGCGTCTGCCAGAGCACACCTCGGTACGTGCTTTTTGACGAGGAGACACGGATCGGTAACCTTCACTGTCCCCTTGAGAATGTCTTCCGTTGCATATCCAAGTTCCAGCAGGATGTCCAGTGCCGACTGGGAGTGAGGCACATCTATTACCTGTATGGTGTGTTGGCCTGGGGTCTTAGTGGCAAAAAAATTGTTGTTGCGCTTGCAGACAAAAACAGTGTTGCCGTACTCGTCCATTTTTGGTACTTGGCAACGTGGGTTGCACTTGTGACTCAGATAACGCTCTGCCCACTCAAGGAGTTCTTTTAGGCAAGAAAGATGGCCCGGTTGATTTAGGTCGATGTGGTTGTTGCGCCTTGCGTATGTGGCAAGGTCGGCCTTACATCCATGAATCTTGTCCAGAACTTTCGCCATGCCTTCTGGAGTTGTCGTGTCATACACTGTTTTCAGCATTGCATGGATGTGATACACATTTCCCTTGTCATCTTGGAATTCCTTCCGGTACCATGCCCACTGAATGCCACCAAGAGGCTCTTCCGGACTGTGGATGATATATTTCATCCATAGATCAATGAAAGCAGTCCATGATCTTTCTATGTATATAGCTGAAGCTTGACGTAAGACAGAAGAAGCGTCCTCAGGGGAAAGCGAGAACCGAGACATTAAAAGGAGAATCGCGTCTGGACTTGTAATCCAATCTCGAAGAACCTTGACTCCCGCAGCTGTGCTGTGGTTGGCGGTCTGAGTGTAAAAATAGTCGGGGGGAGACTTCTCAAAGAGGCGTGTCAACTTGTGAATGTTAGAAAAGTTTTCCACATCATCCTCGTATAGTTCTTCGTTATCGTTTTCCTCTCGGTTGCGGAAAGCTACACCTTCTGTGGGGGATTGCTTCTCCGCAAAGCCTCTATGTAGCACTAGCCGTGAATCGTTGCCGCGCATGGCAACGTTGGTCAAAACATCCAATTGCATAAACTGATACGTGTTGTTGGTGGATGTCAGTAGTGTAGGATCTTGAACACGAGTCCAGGCATGACCACGCATAGAGGCGACTCCATACTTTGCTAACGTTGCTTTGTCGTTCCAGAAGGCTGTAGGAAGGGCTCCAAGTACTGCCCCTTCATTGGTCGAATAATAGAAGATATCGGAGAAGAGAGCTGCCTCGGCGTATACCAAAGGAACCGAAGTTTTTGCAGACTTGGCAATCATCTTTTGGAAGAAACTTGCATGGGATCGCTGCATTCGAAGCTTCGAATTCTTCCTGACGAGCAAGTGACCTTGTCGGTTCAGCATGATGTGCATTGGGACCGAAACAGGCTCTCCGGTGGCCATGTCCAATTTTGCTTCTAGAGGCCGGTTTTGCTCAACCGCCTGCACTAGGCTAGAAACTGCAGTAGATTGTTTTTGGAAATTGTGAGACTATTTTAAAAGTAGATCTATCGTTGCATCGACTCCATCTTCCCATCTGATCGTGATCACGACTATATATCTTAGTAGACAAGATAGTTGTCAAGAAGGTAAGACATGCCCGTCCCTAACTAGCAGTGTTGTGTTTCTTTGTGACTGCTCTAGTTAGTGACGCCTAGCATCCTATGACCTTCTAGCACCTATAGCATGACCCTAGGTCCTGACGCCTAGCGTCAAGACTAGCATCAAGATAGACATCGTCGTCGCCTCGCTCCGACCATATGTGTGTGTCGCACTTTCTGTGCGCAAGCGCGCCATCCGGCATGCTCGACGACGTCACGTGGCCTCTGTGTCCGTCCGTCGGCAGTATATATTTGTACGTACGTATGTTAGGTTATATGCTATGCGTTATAGCTAGTCCTGTTAGTCTACATTAGTCCTGTTAGTCCTGTCACGCCATTTCAGGCATTATCGTGCCTACTGCACTCGCCCCCCTGATCGAAGCCGTTAATCCTACGACTTATAAGGGACGATCTGTCTTATGTTAAGTCTCTCGATAATATTGCCGAAGCGTAGTGTGACCGTACCATTCGCATGTACTCGTTCAATAGTACAAGGACCCTCACGTTTGGGTTCTACCTTGTTTGGGTCAGCTACTAGCTTCAGCACGCGGTCGCCCACTGCGTAGTCGTGTTCGACTCGTCGTTCATTTTCTCTTTTGTTGTTTTCAGCAATTCGTCGCTGTTTTTGTTCCTCGATCATCTGCCAATCCGCTTGATGTTGGATCGGGAAGATCATGTCTCGGCCGAACACCAATTGTCCTGGTGTCGCCTTGAGTGTCGTGTGATAAGTACTCCGAATCCCGAAGCATACGGCGCTCACCAGTCCGGCGAACGGTTCGTCGTCATCGACGTTGTCGAAGTTGAAGGTGCGAATCATGTTCCCAATAGTACCATGTACTCTCTCGAGAATGGCGTTTGACTGGGGATTTCGCTTCGATGAAGGCTTCGCCTTGATCGCGTATTCTTTCTGAATTAACTCTTGAAATTCGGCCTTGAACTCGGGGCCTGCATCATATGTGATGAGCTCCGGCCAAGGATATCGCGAGAGCCATTGCTTCTCTACCATGTTCGCGATGTTGTCGGCTTGCTTGTTCTTGATCTCTGTCATCTCGAACCATCCTGTCGCAGGATCAATAAACGTTAGTGCCATGAATTCTAGCGGCTTCTTTCCTTTTCGTCTGATCTTATAGGGTCCAATCGTGTCGACACACAAATGTTCCCATGGTTGGGCTTCTGCGAGCTTCTCTGGAAGCTTCCCGTACTTAAGCCTTTTCGTTTTACCCTTTTGACATGGGTCGCAACGTTGAACTACTTTCTTAACGTCGGCTTTAATACCTGGCCAATAGAGATGCTGGGCAATCGTTTCTGCCGTTCGCAATTCTCCTGGGTGCATTAAGTATTCGTGGTACCAATTGATGACATGGTTCCGTAGTATGCGCGGAATGTAAATCTTATCCTTATAGCAAATCAGCTGTTCGCCCCCACGGAATATCTTCCGTGTGACCTCCGGGTGAGATTCCGTGAGCTGTTGCATTTGCAAATCCCGTTGTTGATACTCAGCAATGACGCGAAAGCTCAAAGGGAAGAGGTCGGCTGGAAGCCTATCTCCCGCGAAGAGCTCGTGCGCTTGTTCTCGCGTCGGCGCACTGACCGGAACGACTGGAGTATCAGAACGAGGATAGCGGCTGAGCACGTCAGCGACGACGTTGTTGACGCCTTTGATGTACTCAATGTTGGCACCATATTCTTCAATTAGTAGACGCCAGCGTAACACGCGATCCGTCTTGAGATCATTAAATAGTAAATTCTTGTGATCTGTATAGATCGTTATCTTCTGTCCGAGAAGAATAGTACGGAACTCTTTCAGAGTCTCGACAATTGAGAGCAGTTCACGCTCGGTTGTCGTGTAGCGCGTCTGCGCGTCGGTCAGTTTCCTACTGTAGAACGCTAACGGACGTCCGTCCTGCGTGATGACGCCACCTAGCTGGTACTTAGAAGCGTCCGTGTAGATAACGAACCGTTTTAAGAAATTTGGGAATGCTAGTATAGCTTCCTTACTAATTATACGTTTCGCCTCATCGAAGGCCTTTTGCTGTTCTTCGCCCCATCGCCAAGGGACGTTTTTGGATGTCATAGACGTTAATGGTGCGAGCACGTGTGAACGACGTCTCCACATGTCGCGGTAATAGTTGACAAGACCAATAAAGCCTCGAAGTTCCTTTCTGTTCTTCGGCGCTTTCATTGCCAAGATGCTGTCAACCTTTTTGGGGAGAGGTTGGACACCTTCCCTAGTTACCCAGTATCCAAGATACTCGATCTCGCCACGCCCAAAGAAGGATTTCTGCGCATTGATCTTGAGCCCAGCTTTGGCTATACGCGCTAGGGCCTTCTCTAGCTTGGTGAGGTGATCGTTAAAGGTACTTGGACTGACTATGAGTACGTCATCGAGATAGGTTCGCACGAATTCGAGTCCTGCCATCAGGGAGGACATTTTTGCTTGAAAGATATCTGGCGAACCAGCCACTCCCATGGGTAAGCGTTTATACTTGTACTTGCCGAAGGGCAGCACAATAGTACATAGCTTTGACGCCGCAGGGCTTAAACGTATGGTATAGTACCCCATGTTCAGATCTAAGGAACTCGCATATTGGAAGCCTTGCAGCTTCAATAGCATGTCCTGAATCTTAGGGATAGGATACGGCTTACGCTTTAGCATCGTGTTTAACTTTCTGAAGTCGCTTATGAATCGTACGGTTCCATTCTTTTTGGGGATAATAAACGAGGGTGCCCCCCATTCACTATCATTATCTTCTTCCAAGACGCCTAACGCGCAGAGTCGTTCGACTTCGCGTCGCATAGCGCCTTCGTGTACTTGCGGTATGGGGAAAGGACGTGCATGATATGGCTTTGCATCATCTTTTAGTTCTAACTCAATATCGGTTCCCTTCCACTCGCCGAGTGTACCGTCAAATAGTGTTTCATATTTGCGAAGTAGTCGGAGCAAGTCGCCTTGTTCTGTCTCTGACAAGTGCGACTGCTCCTTGCACAGTTGTTCTAGGTTAGCTTTTTCATAGTGTGCGTCTAAAATCTCGGTGGTGCGCTTGGCTAATTCGGCGGTAGACTCCGCCTCTTGTGAGAGGTTGTATACTTCCATAGCCCTGCTACGGTCGCGTAGCGCTCCGAACTCTCGCATGGGTACTTCTATTCCATCCCATTTGAGGGTGAGGCTACTATTTAGTATATCTAAGCCCATGTATTGTTGTATGTCCTTACCGAGTATAGTATCGTAGTTCTCTCGTTTGGACTTAGACTGGGTGTCCACGTGGCACTCCCATTCTATTTGCTTCTGTCTTGTGAAGTCTGCGAATATCAGTGGTATCTTTGCCTTCTTCGTGGTGCAGAATGTACCACCCTTCGTCGTCCACTGTCCGGTGCGATCCTTCCAGGTTTTGCGCCGAGCTGTGAAGTCATTTAGGATGATGGTTCCTGTGCAGCCACTGTCAACAAGCCCACGTAACACCATTGGCGCGCCTCCTGGTACTGTAGACGGGACCAGGATTAGCACCTCTGGCGAACGCTGCGTTTTCTGTCGCTTCTTGGGCCTATGTAGGCTAGAGAGAATGTGACATTCGGCGGGGCATTGTGCGGCTATTCGTTTCCTATTAATTAAGTCGCTATTACATATGTAGTGTGATCATTCATTGGTGTTCTCGTTGATGAAGGCCTCAAGCTGAGCCTCATCTTCGGGGCTTAATTCTTCGAAGATTCCATCCTCGTCCTCTTCAATGTTGTTAAGTTCCATCTCTTCGTCGGAGTCTTCCTTGGCCTTCTTTTCCACGCTGGCACGCGCGGCCTTAACCATGGCCAGGACCTCCTTGGAAGTGTAAGTGCGTTCTCCGCGGTTCGCGCCATTGGATTCTCCGCGACGCCAAGTCTTGTTGTGAGTTGTGCGCCCTTTGTGGGGCGCCTTCTTGAGCGTACTGGGGTGCTGGGCCTTACGGACCGCAGCGACCTTAGACGCATGATTGAGCCAGACCTTGCACTCAGAGTCGCTGTGTCCACAGCCTTCTCCGTGCAAGCGGCAGTTCTTTGAGTTGTTACCATTATTGCCCTTCTTAGAAGGGGAGTCACGGTTCGTCTTCCGACCGCGGTTCAGGGTTCCCAATTCGGGTCCTGCATTGGTTCCACTGGCGACGCCAGCTTCCCCGGGTTTACGCCCTTTGTTGGCTTTGCTCGAGCCAAAGGCAAGCAGTCCGGTGACACCGTGACGCATCTCGTACACTTCAAGTTGCTCCGCATAATCAATCTGCTTCTCGAAGTTGAAGCGGTTCTGGCGATAATCGTGGAACATCAACTCCTTAACACTCAGCCACGCGGCAGGCAACATGCGCTCGTAGATCAGGGGCAGTTCGGTCTCGTTCAGGCGTTCAACCACGTCAGTACGATTGCCACCATCGTTGGGGAAGTAATCGAACCACTTATTGACCTGGCGCAAGCGAGTAGCCAATCCGCGAGCAGACATCTTTGCAGGCTTACGACCCTCGTAGCGGAGGTACGACGTCTGATTCTGGGCGGCATAATCAGGGAAGAACCGAGCTGCGACGTAACGCAACGCACGAGACACATGATCGACAGTCGCAGTGACGCTGGGACGAGCGAAATACTCCTCAAACGTGTCCTTCGCCGAACCCGCGAGAAGCGTAAGAGTCATAGCGCGACGATCGGGGCCATTGGTGAGGCTCAAACAAGTCCAAACCTTAACGAGATCGTCATTCCAGCGACACCACTGTTCGGGGGTTCCCGATTCAAACACATAGAACTTTTCGGAGTATTTTGGGGAGGTCGCATCCCCAGGAACGGAACGAAGCTCGAGTTTCACCGAACGAAAGCCATCCTCGTCGGCGCCGTCAGACGAGCCCGTCGAGCCAGTTTTCCACTTGCAAGGCGGGTACAACGGGATGACGCCACGAGCGGCAACGAACGAGTTGAAAGCGAGACGCATGATACTTATCCTCTAGACTGACAAGTCTTTGATCAAAGTGCACTAGGCTAGAAACTGCAGTAGATTGTTTTTGGAAATTGTGAGACTATTTTAAAAGTAGATCTATCGTTGCATCGACTCCATCTTCCCATCTGATCGTGATCACGACTATATATCTTAGTAGACAAGATAGTTGTCAAGAAGGTAAGACATGCCCGTCCCTAACTAGCAGTGTTGTGTTTCTTTGTGACTGCTCTAGTTAGTGACGCCTAGCATCCTATGACCTTCTAGCACCTATAGCATGACCCTAGGTCCTGACGCCTAGCGTCAAGACTAGCATCAAGATAGACATCGTCGTCGCCTCGCTCCGACCATATGTGTGTGTCGCACTTTCTGTGCGCAAGCGCGCCATCCGGCATGCTCGACGACGTCACGTGGCCTCTGTGTCCATCCGTCGGCAGTATATATTTGTACGTACGTATGTTAGGTTATATGCTATGCGTTATAGCTAGTCCTGTTAGTCTACATTAGTCCTGTTAGTCCTGTCACGCCATTTCAGGCATTATCGTGCCTACTGCACGCCGACATGGCGAAAGGATAGTCAGGGTTAGTAGGATCGATGTTCATTGGACCAGTGTATTGAAGTCGACCATCAGGTCCAATGCCCAGGTTCCATTTCTCTTCTTCAAGAGGCTCAGTTGTCTGATTGATTAAATCGTCAGGAGTATCGAAGTTCTCATATGGGCCAAGGTTGTTCAGTAGGTCATCTCCCCAGTCTAAATCTTCCTCCCGGTCCCATGGTAGACAAGGAGCTCTTTCGTTGCCGGCAGCATTCTCTGGCTCCGCTTCCCTTGGCTGGCTATAATAAGGTGGGTCCATAATAATACCATCCTCGTCGGCGGCCCGGTCGTGAGTGGCGTCTAGTTGGTACACTGGGACCCGTGTCCGGAAGAGCTCAACATCTTCCTGACAAGTGTTGTGGCCCAAAAGGAATGTTGAGCACTGGACCGACCCATCAAGGAAAAGTGCCAGATGATTCCTGCAGGCCCCAATGCTGCAGTTGGGTTGAGGACAAGCATAATATATAACTTCTTTGCAAAGATCGGTAGCAAAACCCCAGTTTCTCTGTCCCAAATTCAAGCAACGTTTATCGCAGCAGCAGGAAGAGGGGATAATATCGAGAGGATTGGGCAGCATCACGAGGGGACAGGCATGGTCTTTGCAGTATACCCTTGTCTGTCCTCCCAAGCACGAAAGATATCTATACATAAGAGTTGCAACAGAAACGGGGAGAAACTTCTTGTATACAATCAGAAAGACATCTTGCATTGTCCAGGAACAGCCTCTAGGGGTACGTGCAAAATGAGCACCAGAAGAGGATTGAACCCACCAGTCGGAATGCTTCTGACCCCCATGACGTGCATATATTATGCCCTCCCAGTCTAGGCTATTCTTTTTGGCTCCAGTACCTAGAGGTGGCCTCCTAGCTACGACCAGCACTGGGATCCAATCCGGATTGCTTCCCTGGTGCTCCGGCTGGAATGAAAAACTAGTTCCAGGACGAGTGTACCGCAATATGGCTACCTCGCTGAGACAAGCTTCAGGGCACCATGGCTCATCCGTGAAGTGGTCTATGTGCTCAGTCGGCCAGTGGAAAATGGGTGGAGAACCTGGTAACACCTTTTGGAGGATGGCGGCGGGGTTCAACCCGGAGAGATTATACTCTGTCTGCTTAGAACATGCCCCCTTGGTCTTGATCTCACTCCAAACCAAAGACAGAAGGTACCCTTTAGGGTCAGTCGTGGTTTTTAAAGCAGCAGTAAGAATAGGTATCAGCTCGTCCACGCACATCACGGCTGCTGTTAAAGTCCATAGGTAAAAACTGTGATGATCAACTCGTCGTACGTCGCAGAATCGCTCTCCGTAGGAATCATAGGGATGAATGCGAACATACTTAAAAGGCCAAGGAGGAACAAAAGAAACTTGGTGGATCGACACTATAGAGCCGGCACCGTTGAAGGTGTACTTATCAAGAGTAAGGGGATGCTCGTTGTACACCTCTTCCTGTAATGCGACTGCATCCTCTAAGCCTACGTAAATGGCTCCACTTAACTCCTTTGCAGCAAAAGCCCCAACATCGGGATATGTTTCTTCTGCACCTTGAATTTTTTGAAGGACACAGTCCTTTGGAAGACGATTCATAGGATCACTGTTGGAACACAACGACAAAACGTGGTGTCTGATATCAGGTCTTCCACTGATCGACAAGGCATCTCTTTTCGCTGTCAAGTTGTCTATATCGACGTATCTCCCATGAGTAGTAACGTAGCAGGAGTCGATGCCGTCGAAACCCCCCTGCATTCGAACTGTCTCAAATGTATCCGAGTACGCATTCCATCTGCCTGTTCGTATGACCCGAGATCTTGCTTGTAGAGGAGAAAATTGATTAGCATTATTACGGGACGATAAACTGCCAGTTGGGTTCACGGGAACATGAACATAGCGCACGTTTGTCGTCTTGGCATGTTGTTCGCAACAGAGGACGTACCCACCACTGCTGTTAGCAACGACTTTTGGTGAACATTCGAAGGCCGGATTCAATAGTATAAAGGAAGAAGAAGGAAAATCTGGCCGACTAGAGTCCACCCAGCTTCTACCGCTGTTACCCCGAGAAGTAGTCTTGAAACAATAGTTGCCTCGCGAAGCTAAGATGTCGTCGTATGGTAATAAGCACGTTTCGTGTAGAAACACGGCATCGCCGTAGGGGCAGCGAACTGACGGAAAGCCCAAATGAAGATTCATTTGTGCCTCGAGTTTATCAAAACGTAGATCAGCGATGGCAGACAAGAAAGTAGCTCGTGCTTCCGAAGCGTCTTCTACCTCAGCAGGAGGGTTGTCGATGGAAACCTCCCCGAGAAAATTCTCCCACCACCATCCTCTCCATTTCATTGGTATTAGCTTCCACTTTTCCAGCAGAGGCACTTTGTGCTTTCGGTTTGTATCATTCATCTGTAGGGGATGAAGAAAGGACCACACCAATGCAGGCCAAAACGAGGTCTTACAGCCGGGTTTCAAGTACGCGGAGCACATGGAACATAGGTAAAACGTAAAGGGCAAATCCCGGTAGTCCACATTGCAATACTTCTTTCTGACGCTGTACCGAAGGGTTTTCTTTTGCACTTCCTCCAAGTTAACATGGCGGCGGCAACAGTTAATACACTTGTCGTGCTCCGACAAGGTCGGACTGGGATGTGAGGTAGTTAGGATCATGGCAAGGGAGTTGTGTGCTTTGGATTAATACGTGTGTACAGGCAGGTGCCCTCATTGCACAATATCACGGAAGTGCCGCACCGTGCATTGCGCGTGCTATTGCACCCTCGGGATTGCACCCTCCACGATCAACTGGCAAGGTGAGGGAAACGGTGCAGCCTAACTAGGTATTCCATAGTGTATGCCTAGTCTGTGAATTTTGCCCTCTGAAACTAACTAATATGCTAACCGACGGCTGCAATTTAAGAAGTTGCCACCGGTTGATAGCTCTCTGACGGATCGCAGCACTCCCTCCACTTAGCTACATAGGCTCCGTGCTCCAAGAAAAACCAGAACAGCCGTTGACCTGGTTCAATGCTGTCGTATTTATCCTTGTTGGGACCGACACAATCGCACCATATGCATTCGAACCAGGACCATCGCCTATCTAGGCCACAGAAAGCCATCACGAGCCTGCAAAACTTCTCCATTCGGGGATCGAGCACGGTAGAAGTAGAGGTCTGAACCTCTTTGGCAAATTTAGATGCATTGCATGCAATCTGACACTTGTCAAGATATTCCGCCATCATGCGATATGATCCTAAGTCTGGCACCGGATAAGCCAAGAACCCATTGTGCACATTGTTCTTCAGGATGTACCCGACCATGCCAGCATACAATCCCAGGTTCATTCCATAAAAATGACCGATGCCTTCGATGGTTTTTGTCATATCTGCAAGGCATTGCTCAAACTGAAGCATTGAAATAGCCGCATTGTCCTCCAGGAACCGAAGAAACTTCCTTATGGAACCCGCCGCTTCTTCCAAGACGCTGACATCGGAATACTTCTGGCGAAGATTTATGGCAGTAGTTCTGCCCCGAGGTTGGGTCCCTCCTTTCCACTTGTCTACTCCGTATTTTCCCTCCATGGCATCGATCATCAACAACAGTAAGTTGGCGTTAGCAAGATCCGGTGTGCCGGCGAGGGAAGCAAGCTTGGTTAGAAAGCATGGTCCTGCACCAAAAAATGTGTCCCAGTTTGTCATGTAGAGTGCAAGTAGCAAGAGATGTTCTACTTTGCTCTCCATCCCCACTGACCGAAGAATGCCTAGTGCCTTGTGAATGATGGTCATGCCTTTTGATGCCCATATTTCTTTGGCATAGCTTCGAGGCACGTGCCACATCTTGGTGAGTACTTCAACAACTCTGCCGTCCTCTATGGCATCATCGGCAGTATCAAATTTCATCTTGAAGGGTTCAAGGAACGACCCCCCATAGTTGCCAAAACTAAGATCAATTTTTTTTCGATGCGACACAAGAGCATCTTTGAGTTCTGTGCAATGGGACTCGTTGTCTTGGAAGATTTCCAAAGACTTTCTGGTGTACCCAATAGCATAGAACCGCATCAGACGGGGAGTATCCGAAACAGATGGACCCAAGAACACCCGAGCAAGCAGCTTGGCCTCTTCCTCCGGCACCTTGTACCTTTCCTGTAGCACAAGGTGGATCGGCTTAGCGTAAAAGAAATGGGAAAAGGTGACACTTCCATCATTCCCAGGTTTGACCCCATTAAGGAAGTCCCCGTGGCGGTTGGCCATTGGAGCACAGCAGAGATCCCAAACATGGAACCGCTGCCTCTTTGCAGTCAGTTTTTCGTTGAATTCTTTCGTGAAGTTGTTGTAAATAAAGTCGTCCTGGAGAATGGAATGATTCATGTGTTCTTTCTCCTTGAAACCATCATCCACCACATCTTGAATGAAGTCGGTCAGCCTTGCAACCTCGGAAAGAAGCCTAGGGGAAAAGTTGTGCATGTCCTCCAAACCATTCATGTAGCGGGGAATGTCTTTTAGGAATTTCCACGCCGTTTTGCATTTGTCGGGTTGTGAGGTCGCGTAGTTATGGTTGGCAGCACCAATCGTCACCCTCGTTGGCGCCAATACTGTGCGAAGACCGAATGAGTTATCCCGGGTGGCATCAGTTTTCCCGTTTTCCGAAATGTAGTGAAGGATTTGCTCCAAATTAAAAGATCTCTCCATTTCATGTTCCTTGTACCGAGTTAAGAACTGCTCATGATGAGACCTTGCGACCAGATAGTCTTGAGTCCCTCTGACAACTGGATCATTTTCTGCAAGCCACACATGAGAAACATCCTTTCCAAAGGTAAGGGACGAGCCAGCAGCAGAACTCAGCACAACGTCATGAGTATTCAGATCTACTTTGCGAAAAAAAATCAAATCCATCGCACCTAATGGAATGAGAACTCGACCATAGTTCTCTGTGTCGTATCGCAAAATCTGGCATTCCCTATTCTCCCATGAAGACCCCCCTGCCGCGTGTCGGAGATACGAAACAAAAGCAGGAATCGCGGCTAGCTGATAGTCGGTGAGCACTTTATGTGCTTTGTCCGTGTCGAAGCTGGGGGGAATTGTTGCGTCAACATTCAATATACTTTCATCCTCCTGGTAGCCGATAGGAAGAACAGGGACCAGACCACAAGTACCCTGCTGCCTATTATTGTCCTCTGGCAAAACGGGTTCGCCCGAAGGCGACGGAGGTAATAGCGTCGTCCTACCAACAGAATTGGCCACCTTGTCCCCGTTCACAGAAAGTTCTTCATTGTCTTGGGACCTAGCATCTGCTTCTCCCTTTTCCTTGTCCACTGTTTCGACAACTTCGGGAGGGGCAGCACGAGCAGAATTTATCAATGTAGAGATTTGGGTGCCATGCCACCTTGACTCCCGCAGGGGCAAACATTTCTTTCTGCGTTTAGGAGAGGGAACTATCTTGACTCCTCCAAGTTCGGAGCCCTTCATCTTGCCCCCGCCTTGCTCCACATCTCCACGAGAAGCGGTAGTATCTAGTTTCCTCACGAACTCGAACTCTTCTCTGCGTGCGTACTTCCCAAGCAGAAGCAGCCGCTTGTGTCGCTGCCTTTCTCGACGGAGAAGATGTTGGGGCGGGTTGTTCTTGAGATAAAGCAAAGACTCCTTGGAATCTTTTGTCAGGTTGTCGCGGCAATTCACAGGATACTTGTATAATGTACTGAAAACAAGAAGCATATAAGCGGCAGCATTTTTTTTGTGATACTGCCATTGTAGTACAGATCCACATTGTTCTGGGAGGTTTCGTCAAGAATCTCCACAATCTTGTCTCGTGCTGCTTCAGGGTCGATATTTTCGGCAGCGCTCTCCAGGCTACCCCTAAACTTCAGCGGATTCGTTTTGCAGTCATGCAGCAAGTCGGCAAGATGAGATTGTTCCTCTGCTTGAAAATGCACCTTGATCAGACATTCTAGGAGGCGGTAGTGTTCCTTGGCACTAGTAACATCGTGAAAAAACACATAAGAAAATCGCAGCCAGGGAGTAGGATCGTCACAACATCCTATTGCTTGGTCAGGGTACATGATCCACCCAACCACGTGCATTGTGACCAGATGAATAATCCACGCTTGGTGGATTTCCTGGGCAAAAGCCTTGGCTTCTTTTCTGTAGTCAGGACGTTGGGCTTGGGGATTAAAAAGAAGCCTCCCTTCTGCGTCTTTCACGATCACATTTAAACACCGCGAGGCGGCATCATTCAAATGTCGCTTCAGCAACAAAAATTTGATCTTTTTGTTGTCTACTTGGTCGTCTTTTGCTGGAGGCACCCACAGTGTACTGAAACGGACGGTGAATATGTTCAGCCGCGATCCGTCCTGCAACTCCTTGTATGCGTACAATTGAAGAGAATGAGTCTGTAACGACTCAAGATACTGCATTCCAGCTTCGGCACAAAGGATGTAAATGTAGTCGATACTTTTGACAAACAACGATTCTCGCCTGGTTTTGATTTCTTTTGCAACGAACATCTAGAGCCAGATCAGAGATGGCAAAGGGGTTAATTTCTTTGCAACTGGATTGATATACACGATGATGCCACTTCTTTTTACCTGGAAAGGAGTACTTGGTACCCAATCGGCCCCCATCTCCTGGAGTAAATAGTCCCGAATGAGGGGCGACTTTGCTGTCAATCCACTCAAAGACGTCACATCCCTTGACATTTTGTCGTTGAGACCCACCGCAGCATACACTCGTTTCAATTTGCGTTTATTGTGTCCGGGTTCAGCCGCCTTTCCCACAGTGGGACTGCAATCATCGTTGTTGTACCTCGCAAGTAAATGGGAAGCATCAACCATCGTCCCATCAGGCATTTCGGTAATTGTAGCAACTTGAGGGTTTAAACGGAAGCCACAGTAAGGCTTGACGACCTCACCAACAAACGTCCCATCTCCTGCCACTGGTTCCTTGTTCCCCCCGTCTGCGGCCGAAACAGCCTTTTTGCCCTGCTTCTTCTTTCCTCCTTGGTTCAAGCCTTCTGACTCATTGTCCTCATTATCGTCTTCATCATCCTGGGCGTCATCGTCACCGCCATTGCTCTTGTTCTTGGCATCATCCATATTCTCGTCCTCATCCATCTCGCCATCATCGTCCTCGTCCTCCTCGTCGTCCTCGTTATTGTAATCCGGATCTTCTACCTTAGATAATGCAGATAATACACTGGATTCAGCATCGTCCTCTTCCCCGCTTTCTTCCTCATCTTCCTCGTTATTATCGTCGCTTTCTTCCTCATCGTCCTCGTTATTGTCGTCCTCGTTGTCGTCATCATAGTCATCATGCTCTTCGTCAACCACTTCTTTATTGTGGTCGTCGTCGGCATCGGCACCGTCATCGTGGCCCCCATTGTCTTCCTCTTCTGCTTCCTTGCCATTGTCATCTTTATTTCCAGTCTCTTCCTTGTCCTTGGCTCCAACTTCCGCTTCTTCATTGTCGTCCACTTTCCCTCCTGATCCTGCTTCTTTCCTGTTGTCGTAGCCATTGTCGTCCTCTTCCTCCCCCGCTTCTTTATTGTTGCCGCCTTTCGCAACCGCTTCTTTGGTATGGTTGGCTTCCTCCCCCGTTTCTTTATCATCCTGGTCGTCCGGTAGGACTTCTTTGTCTCCGTCGGTGGGGCCCCCATCAAGGTTGCCTCTGGTATCTGCAACCAAAGAGATGCTCCTTGTGCCTAAAGCAGTACCAACGGGATTTTCCTTGCTTTCATCCATGTTACTGTCCCAAGGTATAGGACTTATTCCGAAGAAATGCAGAAACAGGGGACTCACGTTTCCTCTGTTGTCAACATCATCACTGCTTAAGTCCAAATTACTGTCAATTGCCACCATTGGAATCAGTGGACTAATGTTGCCGTTTGCCCTAATCGTCACATTTTCCCCAGCTACACAAGTTGTACTACCGGTTTCATCATTTAGACCAACCACTTCGAGATGATGTAGTTCCTCCTCCATAGGGGTTTTACGGTTTGGGTTGCCCATTACAACTTGGCCATTTAGGAAGGCCATAGCTAGAAAGGTAGGTGTGGTAATGGCGCGAAAACGTTGCGGCGGATCGGCCTCTGCTAAATCTCTGCCGTGATAGAGATTGCATAAGCAGGAATCATTTCCCCCAATATTGGCTCTTCCCAGGAAAATGCGATGACCCCCTGGTGCATGCCGGTTGACGGTCAGGCGGTCACGATTACACCACTTCAACCCAGCTTGCCTTACCCAGTTGACTCTCATCTTGCATCCTCCCGTTTGGCTGGCCCCAACACGGAGTGACGTCCATAAGGAAAAGGCCATAAGTAAAAACAAAGATTGATAAACATCATACGATGGATGTATTCCTATGGTGAACAACCGCCCGTGATGTCCATAATTAATACAACAATTGATAAAAAGTCTAATAACCATTTATGAACCAATTGAATAGCGCAGCTGAATAGAGGTCATTACCAAACGTCACCCAACGTCAGCAGATGTCAGCCAACTTCCAATGGATGACCCCATCAAAGATTTCGGATTTTACTGCAAACGTCAGACCAGAGGCATGTTGCTTTCAACACAAATCTAAAACGCCATAAAAAGATGAGGAATCGAAGTGTGTTTTATTTGGGATTCTCCGATGGAGGAATCATTGAGGAATTCCGAGTCAATGAAGATCCATTCGTGCTGAAGTATAACCTGATTCGGAGCTCCGTTGTTAATATGACAGGGATAGGAGGACGGCGTTCTGTCCTTGTGATCGTTCAAAACGATGAGATCATTAAACTAACGATCGGTTATATCGCATTCGAACAGAGCATTGTTCGCAAGATCTGGGAAGGCAGGTAAGTACCTCATTGCACAAGTATGCCATTGTTGTGTAACGTACTAATGTTTGGGTTATTTCTCGTCTTCTATACTAGTTTTAATCTTAGCGATGCACCTGAGTTGATGGATAGCGCTGCCTCTGGGAGGGGCCATTACCGTCGTTTGTTACAACGACTCTTTCCCCACAGGCACGAATTCTTTGACAACTTCGGCTACGTCATGTACGGGGTAAACAACGAGCCTCGACGATTCACCCTATCCTTCGAGAGCCACCCTACGCATCTGTGGCTGTTTGGAAAATCTGTTGTGTACAGTATTTTACCTGATTGGATAGCCCATTTTGGTGGAACCATCAATGCAGAGGACGAGATGGCAAACATAGAGTACCTCTTGTTTAGTAGGGAAGGTAAGAACCTGCAACGTTTGGAACCCAGAAAGGATTACGCAAGGTATGTCACTTCTGATGGGTGGACCTATCCTGCTGGAGCTAGGACACGCCGAAGTGTGCCAAATTACACTCGAATAGAACATTACACACTAGGATAGGATAAATTCAGTATAATCGTTACGGTTGACACACGGACACTATGTAGTAGCTAATATGGTTATGATAGGAACCGATATGTGAAGCCAGGAACAAACAGCAGCAGTAGCTTATATGATGTCCGTGTCATAAAATTGACACAATGATGAGATGCCTGCAGTCGAAACACTAAAGACCATGGGTAGAAAGAAACAAAGCACCCCTCGACAATTGATATTATTAGGTCGATCTACTAGAATTAGTGAAAGAGAGCTAGGGAAGGCAAATACAAAGAATAGAGAACAAGTGGTTGCTGCATCGACGGGAACACCAGTGATCAAGAAACCAAGGTTGAGACCAGGGATGATAGCACTGAGGCAAATCCGTGATTATCAGAAGGCAACTAAACTGGAGATCAAGAAACGTTCTTTTCAATCTCTTGTGCGCGAAGTTGTCCAAGAAGACTGCCATACCCCACAGAGACGCATAACTAGTTTAGTCATATTAGTCCTACACGCTGGTAGTCTTAGTAGTCGTAGACGAACGGAGTCGTCCGCCGGACGGACGACGTACAGACGGCTAACGGACACGGACACGAACAAACGGTGACGTCGTCGCTGACGGCGCACTGACGCAACGATCAAAGCAGTCGTAGCGTTACACATGGAAGCGCTCTGTAGTATATCGCATAGTAACATTCGACTAACCCATAGAGTCCCTTGCCAACGGCATGCCTACAATCTAAGTAGTAAATATTCATCGCCTAATAGAGGAGATGTATTTAGAGCAAGGAAATAATTCAGACCATGGGCGACGAGGAGTCGTAGCTAGCCAAGACTAGGGACGCCTAGTTAGAAGGTGACGATACGAGGAATCGACATATCCGAATGAATAGAATATATGCGCGTTATTTACGCGCGGGGAAAGACGTTCACAAGATGAACGATCGGTCGCAAATATTTGAAAGACGAAAATCTTTCGTCTCGTCAATCTTGTTGTTGGAATGAATGCAAATAGATGTAACATAGGTCTCACAATTACAATTGTCTTCTACTTTTATTTCGTCACCCCCGGGATAGGGCACAGTTTTAAAACTCCCGTTTGAAGGATGAAGACCTCCTACTCTAACCACGAGTACGCGAAGAAAGTTGCGTTGCTTCTGACTCAAGCCGCTCACGTCAACCCTCCGTTGATCCCCTTCCGTCGCGAGAAACCCAAGGACGAAGATGTTCTCCAAGACGATGAGAAGTCCAAGAAGGTCAAGATCAAGCTAGACCCAACCGATGAGGATTCGGACGAGTTCGAAACGCGTTGCTTTATCTTCGAACAAGGCGACGCCGAACGATGGGTCAAGTGGCGGATGCAGATGGACGAGTTGATTCGGGATGTCCCCTTGGACGATGGGGAGAAGAAAATCAAGTATGCGAAAGCGTTGTTGGCTGGAGAGGCAAGGCAAAGGTTCGCAGACATCGTTGCCAACCTACGTCACAACATTGACGAGTCGGACGAAGAAGAAGAAGAGACCCCGGACGACACCTTTAACGAGGCGATGCAACGAATGGGGCAGTACTACTTCGGCACCGAGCACGCCTACCGCCGCCAGCGAAACTACCTACGCTATCACGTGTTCATGATGGAGATGTCGTTGGCCGACTTCAAGGCCGAACTACTCCGTCAGAACAACATGCTACCTTACTTCCCATCCCCGAAGACAAAACGAGCTGCGAGATGTTCGACGACGACGAGCTCGTGGAGATCCTCGACCGAGCGAAAAGGATCGAGTGGCAGCGAGACCTGCTCACCTCGAACATCGATCCCTTCTCGATGACGCTCGACGAGTACTACAAATACTTGGAAAAGCTCGAGGCCAAGCACGTCTTCGACGATGCGGTCAGAGCAGATAAAAAGAACAAAGAAAAGAAGAACGCCGAACGATCCGAAAGCGAAAGCAAGGACGGCGGTAAGAAAAGAAAGAGAGGCAAAGACCGCAAGAAAGCCGAAAAGGGGGACAGAAAGAAACCCTGCGAGCACTGCGGCAAGTTTCATCCGGCCCCCGACGATAAGTGTTGGAGCCTTCCTGGCAATGCCAAGGATCGCCCAAACAAGCGTCCGCGTGGAGCCCGTGAGAACATGTTCTCGGCACTCCAGATGGAGACTGTCGTGAAAGCCCTCGCTAAGAAACAAAGTAAGAAAGAAAAAGGGAAGGCCAAAGCCAAAAGGCAGGTCAGTTTCCAGCTGAATAATCATTCGGACAGTAGCAGTAACGAAAGTAGTGAATCCGAGAGCGACTACATCGACTACAATAGCGAAAATGAACATAGTTTTGCTATTCGAGCGTCACGCCCTGGAATAGAGCCGAATAGGAAAATGGCCGGGCGGCTAACTACAGAAATAGTCGTCGAAGCGGTAAATCCTAGAGGTGAATCCTATGTCCTTAGAACTCTACTAGATACGGGTACTAGTCGTTCCATCGTTCTTAAGAACTTTGTGACGCTTAGCCAGCTCGTTCCCACTGGAAAACGAGTTACTACTTGGACTACAATGGGCGGCAAATTCAAGACGGACAAAGTCGGAATGATTCGCTTCAGGATCCCCGAACTCTCGTCTAGTAAGGAGATACACTGGCCATGTCACGTCGACGAGCACACAGATCGCGAAAGCTCACCTTACGACCTGATTCTAGGACTTGACCTATTAGCCGAATTGAAGTTTGTGCTCGATTTCGAGAAACGAACGATTCGATGGGGCGATAGCGAAGTCGAGATGAAGGAAAGTGGTGTTGTGACGGATCCAGAGGCTCTACAGCTTCTGTACGAGATGTCTCAAGACGCCCCCGTTATTCAAGCGGCGGAAGAACGACAAGCTAAGATCCTTGACGCCGACTACTCCAAAGTTGAGATGGAAGAGTTTGTTGACTCACTCGACTACTTGACTAAAGAGCAGCGAGACGAGCTACTAGCTGAACTGAAGCAGCACCCTACACTATTCGGAGGCGGACTAGGTAAACTTAAAATAGATCCTATTCGTCTAGAGTTAAAAGAAGGAGCAAAGCCGTATCATGCTAAGCCATTCGGCATTCCTCATGCGTACGAGCAAACGACGCGAAAAGAGATCGAACGATTCGAAAAACTTGGAATCTGGAAGCGTGTCAGCCAATCTACATGGACGGCCGGCACGTTCATTCAACCGAAGAAAACGGGCGATGTGCGCGTACTTACAGATTTTCGGAAACTCAACGAATATCTTGTGCGCAAGCCGCACCCACTGCCAAAGATCAACGAGTTATTGCAAAAACTCCAGGGCTTTAAATGGGCAACGGCTATTGACCTCAGCATGGGCTATTATCACATTCCAATGGATAAGTACAGCCAAGGCCTCCTCGGTACTGTAATGCCGTGGGGCTTATATCAGTACCAGGTGCTGCCGATGGGTATATCCAATGCCCCTGATATTTTCCAAAGTATCATGATGCGTCTCCTTGGTGACCTGGAGTACGTACAAGTCTACATGGATGATATCTTGATAACGAGCAAAGGCACATTTAGCGACCATGTCGCAAAGCTCAAAGAGGTTCTCGCACGACTCGAACAAGCTGGTTTCCGCGCGAACGTCCGCAAATGCAAATTTGCTGCCGACCGCGTTGAGTACCTAGGCTACGAGATTTCCCGTAACGGTATCCATCCCCAACCTAAGAAAGTGGAAGCGATACTGAAAATGCAGCCGCCGCAAACGAAGCGACAACTGAGACGTTTCTTAGGCATGGTAAATTACTACCGTGATATGTGGCGGAAGCGATCGCACATACTGGCGCCGCTCACGGCGTTATGTTCCAAGTCAGTCCCGTGGAAATGGACTCCCGAATGCAATGAATCATTCGAATCGATCAAGCGAGCAGTAGCGCGAGAGACGCTGTTGAACTTCCCCGACTTCAACAAAGAATTCCACATATATACGGATGCTAGCGATTATCAATTGGGCGCCGTAATTATGCAAGATGGCAAGCCATTGGCGTTCTATAGTCGGAAGTTGAACTCCGCCCAAAAGAATTATACGACAGGCGAACAAGAGCTGCTAAGTATAGTCGAGACGCTTAAGGAATTTAGGAATATTCTCCTTGGTCAAAAGCTGGTAGTACACACGGACCACCTAAATATTCTGTACAACAAGATGCCGAGTTCCCGAGTGGTTCGCTGGCATCTCCTGTTGGAAGAGTACGGTGCTACGTTCGTGCATGTCAAAGGCGAAGACAATGTAGTCGCGGACACACTGTCGCGACACCCGAATAGTGACCCAGATGACGAGTCGACAGAGGAGGTTCCCATTGGGAAACAAATGTCGTATTGTATGTCGCATCACCCAAGAGATGACGACGACTACGAGATCTCCTATGCCGACCTCGTGACCGCGGAAGATATCGCGGCAGAAGAAGGATTCGCACTGAGTCCAAAGGTGGTAGCATACTACCAAAACAAAGACCTCGATCTAATGCGAAAAGCCAGACGAGCTCCCTCTAAATACACCAAGATCAAACTAGAAGGTGTAGATGTTATAGCTAAGTACGGTAAAGTAGTAGTACCGGCTGCACTACAAGATAGGATAGTCGAAAGCTACCACGACTTGCTACAACACCCAGGCATGACACGAATGGAAGCGACAATACGCCACGTATTTGATTGGCGAGGATTGCGAGAGAAAGTCGAGCAACACTGTCGCACGTGCAAGATATGTCAGTTGACGAAGAAGCAACGGAAAGAATATGGCCATCTGCCGCCGAAAGAAGCGGAGACAATACCATGGAAGCGCGTGAACGTAGACATGGTAGGACCATACACCGTGCGAACTCCGAAAGGAGTACGCGAGCTCTTAGCGATGACCATGATCGACCCAGTCACGGGTTGGTTTGAAATAGCACCACTGCCTAAACCGGATAGCTACGAGTGCCAGAAGGTATTCGACGCTTATTGGTTGGCGAGGTACCCGAGACCTCAACAAGTGGGCGTAGATAATGGTTCAACATTTAAGCGCTACTTCAACGACTTATGTAAGAACTATGGCCTGGAGAGGAAGCCCTCAACAGAATACAATCCCCAAAGTAACGGCGTAATAGAGCGTGTACACCAGGTATTAGGAAACGCGTTACGTAACTTCGAATTAGAGGAACGAGAACTCGACGAAACGAACCCATGGGATGAGTTCCTCACTGCCGCCGCCTTCGCGATTAGGAGTACGCACCACACGACCCTACAGGCATCCCCAGCGCAGTTAGTATTCGGCAGGGATATGTTTCTCCCAGTACAGTTTGTGGCAGACTGGGCGCGTATTAGGCTACGCAAGCAGAAGATCATCGATGCTTCCAATAAACGAGAAAACTCAAAGAGAATCCAGCATCAGTACAATGTCGGCGATCGCGTGCTGCTCACTACACCCGGAAAATTACCGAAAGTGCGGAGTCCACGTACGGGACCCTACAACGTAGTGAATGTACATGACAATGGAACCGTGACCATTCAAAATGGCCCCGTACAGCAACGAGTTAACATCAGACGGATTACACCGTACTGGACAAAGTAACCGAACTGTTCCATAGGGAAGCGGGTGCCATACCCCACAGAGACGCATAACTAGTTTAGTCATATTAGTCCTACACGCTGGTAGTCTTAGTAGTCGTAGACGAACGGAGTCGTCCGCCAGACGGACGACGTACAGACGGCTAACGGACACGGACACGAACAAACGGTGACGTCGTCGCTGACGGCGCACTGACGCAACGATCAAAGCAGTCGTAGCGTTACACATGGAAGCGCTCTGTAGTATATCGCATAGTAACATTCGACTAACCCATAGAGTCCCTTGCCAACGGCATGCCTACAATCTAAGTAGTAAATATTCATCGCCTAATAGAGGAGATGTATTTAGAGCAAGGAAATAATTCAGACCATGGGCGACGAGGAGTCGTAGCTAGCCAAGACTAGGGACGCCTAGTTAGAAGGTGACGATACGAGGAATCGACATATCCGAATGAATAGAATATATGCGCGTTATTTACGCGCGGGGAAAGACGTTCACAAGATGAACGATCGGTCGCAAATATTTGAAAGACGAAAATCTTTCGTCTCGTCAATCTTGTTGTTGGAATGAATGCAAATAGATGTAACATAGGTCTCACAATTACAATTGTCTTCTACTTTTATTTCGTCACCCCCGGGATAGGGCAAAGACCTCCAGAAGGAACTTCGTTTCCGAGCATCGGCAATTTTGGCTCTGCAGGAGGCTGCCGAAGCCCACCTGATTGCTGTATTCGAGGAGGCTAATCTATGTGCTAGGCATGCCAAACGCCTGACTGTTATAACTAAGGATATACAATTGGCACGGCGAATCAGAGGAGAACGAGGATAGTATGCTACCTGCTATGGACCAAATCATAACTATTACTAAGTACCCTATTAGTCGTACATACAATACTTACATAAAGATTGCCTTCGTCAGGAAAGTACACAAATAGCCTCATGTGACTATGTACGGTATTGTACTACACCGGACTATCTAAAGCCAGCCGGAGAAACTAGCGGAAGCCCGACTAATATGAATTGCACGACAGGCGCGTGTCGTGACGTCAAGTGACGCATGAGGTGTGTCACAGCGACATGGGACATGTGAGAAGTGTCTTAAAGTCATCCTTTGCGACGTCCATTGTCATTCGTTGTTATCCAACCGTGTCTCCGAACTATCCCATGGGACGTTGTCATTCCGATACTTACAGCGATGCTGACGGATGGCAGATAATATGCCGTTACGACGTCCGAACAACGTCCGTTGCTTTTAAAGACAATCTTCTGGGCCTTTTCATTTTCTGGGATCTGGTGCATCTGTATGGGATTCCGACCCAAACTGTCCCACGCGATGTCCCGTTCAAAAAGACTTTCTACTGACGGGGTGTATTTGCGGGCCGAATATACCCCAGCAGTACAAAGTTGATTTCAACGCAGGGCTACATACGCAATCTCTCCCGTTCAAAAACAACTTTGTACCGGCGGGGTGTATTTGCGGTGTATTTGCGGGCCGAATATACCCCAGCAGTACAAAGTTGATTTCAACGCAGGGCTACATACGCAATCTCTTCCGTTCAAAAACAACTTTGTACCGGCGGGGTGTATTTGCGGGCCGAATATACCCCAGCAGTACAAAGTTGATTTCAACGCAGGGCTACATACGCAATCTCTCCCTGTCAAAAACAACTTTGTACCGGCGGGGTGTATTTGCGGGCCGAATATACCCCAGCAGTACAAAGTTGATTTCAACGCAGGGCTACATACGCAATCTCTCCCGTTCAAAAACAACTTTGTACCGGCGGGGTGTATTTGCAGGCCGAATATACCCCAGCAGTACAAAGTGCTTTTCTACAGAAATGTACGTAGCAGCCACCAAACCACCGAAATCTCCCACCAACGCGAAACGAAACAATGTTGCGACGACACGATGTGACAATGAAACAGTGCAATCAAACAACACAAAATCACCCGATGGTATTAATGTAAGCCGAATCTCCCGACAATGCGGAACGAAACAATGTTGCGACAAACTACGCGACGATGGAACGATGCAATCGAAACAACACATCATTGTCGTTTTGTCCAATTTTTTGTGTCAACACCCGACACAACTCCCTGCTGCCGAGCCTGTCTGGCCCCCTCCCCACTGCCTCCTTTCCTACCACCTTTTAACTTTACCGTCCCTTTTTCGGGTTTGCACCACCCAAATCCGTTATCGCGTTTTATTAACAGGGAAATTAGATATCTAAAATATCCTTACAGTGTCGCTACCAGATCACTGTGAATACCATACATATTACGTCTTTTGCCAGATGCAAAATCCCGATTAGAAATATCGCATTTACGGTTTCCAACGGTCACTGACCGCTTTTAAAATACCAGAGTAATACCCAAACTCTTATGTAAAATAACCCCTGCTACAAATTTAGAGAGCTGGCATATACCACCAGGTAATCCTTACTAATCTCGTTTTGTTTTCGGCTCCCGACTCCCGGGTCCCCTACCCCGTGAGTCGACTGGTGAGTTGGGTCATTCCTCCGGAGACACGGACCACTATCTAGACGGACCAAACACCTGCTTTTGTCGTACTTAAGGCGAATGACCCGACATACAACGGCGTTCGCTATCTTTATGCGAGCACGTGCCGGGCACATATACCCGCTTGCTCCAGATTTGAACGGGTTTTTCCGTACAAATTCCTCTTTGAAATTTTTCCGCTTCGAGGACTGGATGGACTGAAGTGGAGGGTACGGAATTACGGTGGTACGATTTTGCGTTGAGCGAAAGTACGATGGTGGCGGATTTCTGGCGGGAAATCGAAATCGTACGTATGAAATTACGGAATTACGAATTTGCAAACAAGCGAAAGTACAACCTCTAAGTAAATGATGTCGTTTCAATAACGAATCGACCAACCAAAACCGCTTCTTTATCCGTTGCGGTACTCGAAAGTTCGGATGGCGCGCCCGCATCCCCCATTGCCCCTCGGCCCTACCGCGATGAGATCTGTCCGTCGCTACGCATCGCGAAAAACGGCATCATCCGATATTTTCGTTGGTGTCCCTGGGGTATTTTACAGTCTGAGAGTCCAACGGCGCGGTCCCAACAATCCTCCTACCTTTTTCATCATTTTGCCCCACACATGTAAGGAAAATGAGTGATGGTTATTACACATCTCCAACGCACTGCCGTCCCATGAAGTCAGCTACACGGGTGCTGCTACCACTTGGTTTGGTCATTAATATCTTTCGGGCTGGTGTCATATTGTATGGTGTCCATCATATCCTGTGTTCCTATCCTTCCCAAGAGGACATCACCTTTGCCTTGCCCCGTGGCCTAGAGGACGAAAGAACAAAGGAAAGCATGAAAGCATGCGTCATCACCATTTCGCCTTGGAATAACTATGGCTTTGTTAGTACGCTGTATGATTCTTTGAAAGAGTCGAATCCACAGAACGATTGCTTCGTCTGGTATGTTGCCGATCGTGACGTGATTTCTAACGACGTGGATGCCGACAAAATCAAGCAGATCAAGTCGGAAGCATCATTCTCAATTGTAACAATTGATCAAGTTGGAGCTAGAACGGCAAACTACTACACCATCCAAAGAGCCGCATTTATGTTTGGGGCCTCGGAGCTTGTAATGGCTTTCAAGCCGTTTACCATCAAGTACACATTTGAGGTTTTAGGTGCTTCGTCAGTGATCTATCTGGACCATGATATTTGGGTCCTGGATTCTCTGAAGGAAGTCGAAGATCACTTGGAGTCAAAATCTATTGTTGTTACGCCTCGCAGAATTGAGGCTTGTCCGACATCCAGGGTGTACGATTTACGTTTTGTCGGATTCAGAAACACGGCCCACACCATTGAATTTCTCGACTGGTGGGGCAAACGTCAGTGCCAGTATGGCCCATTGATTAGTGACGAATGGACCAATTTCATCTCAGTATTCTTTGAACAGACGGACTGCCATGTAATTCGGGATCCTCGTTACATCGTTGAGTCATGGAATGATGAGCAGTCAAGTGTGGTCAGTCGGGAGATAGTTCTTTTCCATGGCAATGGACCGAATATCATTCAGAAAGTCGGACCTACCTTTACCACACAAGGTTCATATACCATTAGTGATGACTCGAGTGGCTTGGGCGAGCTTATGGGTGCTTATGTGGCGAAGCTCAGCAACCACCGTTTTCTGGACTATGGTTCCATTTCATCTCGCTTTCAGAACTTTACTGCAAGCGATGTCGAAATTGAGCCTTGGATGCGATTGCGGTACTTGGACATGGTGTACCGCGACCACGTTAACGATGAAACGGACTCAAAGTTTTTACTTGCCGTTCACTCTCCATATGATATTGTATCACGGTCAAGGGTCTCCAAGGCGTTGTTCCGTGAACAGGTACATCCGGATCCGTTCTGTACATCCTTGGACAAATGTCAAGGTGAAACAGGTACGGCCAAGAAGTACGTGCTAACCTATCTTGAGTGGCTCATGAGCGGACCGCATCACATGGCCATGAATATGGAGGGAAGGTTTTACTACAGCGATATCATGCACCATGTTTGGCAAGGGAGGACCGACCTTCAAGAAGTATTCAAGGATCCGACCGGAAGTAGCTACGCTGCCTTCTCGGATTGGTTTGAGACCTACGCACTGAGGGAAAATATGGTCTCTAAAGGTATTTACGAGCGCTGGCGAGCAACACGAGACTACCACAGATCCCATCACTGGGAGTTTCATCGCCAGGTTTCGTCCGTGACCGATGTTGGCGTTAACGTATTTAGCTGGCATTTGGCAACTTTCGGGCTCGCATTGGCAGGTGTGAATTTGGTGAACGCTCTGCGATCGATTGACGGCAAAGTTTCAGCAATTCACAGGTTTGAACTAGACAATAAGTCTTATCTACGCACCACTGGGATACCATATCAGCTGTCACGATCCTGCTTGGAGGCTGTCAATCTGTTTGTGTTCCTTGAGGGGAAAACTGAGGTCCCTGAGGTTGTCACAAAAACAAAATATACCATTGCATGGATGTATTGGGAACTCGATCAAATTCCAGGCAGCTGGGTGAGGGCCTTGGCCGACTATGACGAAGTATGGTTGCCATCGCAGTTTGTCCTCGATGCGGTTCGACAAACGCCGGGGTACGATGGGACACCATTGAAAGTGCTTCCCGTTCCAATAGAACGACCGACTAAGCAGCCATTGGTGAGCTCTCCCGCAGAATTGCCTTGGGAATCTCCTTTCAGTATTCCATCCGACGCTTTTCTATTTCTGGTAGTCTTTGATTTTCACAGCACTGTTCAGAGAAAGAATCCGATGGCAGCAATCCGAGCATTCCGGAGCGCTTTTCCTATCTCGGAGGATGAAGATCACAAATATCGACTCATGGTCAAGTCGGTCTGTGGGACTACGGTCGAATTACAAGACCTAAAGAGTTTTGCTCACAATGACCCACGAATCCAATTCATTTCGGATACTCTACCAGAACAGGAAATAAAGTATTTGCACCACAGGGCGGACTGTTACGTCTCTCTTCATCGCAGTGAAGGGTACGGTATGAATATTGTGGAATCGATGATGGATGGCGTTCCGGTGATTGCAACGAATTACAGTGGGAATGTTGATTTCTTTGGGGCAGTGACGGAGTTTCTGGATACGTGTCACTTTGCCATACCCTACAAGCTTGTAAGGCTGGAAGAATCATATGGTCCCTATGGAGAGGGAAATCACTGGGCAGACGCTGACCACGAATTTGCCGTCAAGGCCATGAGGACAGTGGTCCAGAATGATTGTAAAGTTCGACATGGCCAAAGAATGACTGAGGCGGTCTACGCTCAGTTCGGGATGGAGGCTGTCGGAAGAAAAGTTCAAGAGCATCTGGCCCAGTCGTTTCCCCTTATCCAAGCGAAGCAGACGAAAGGCTCTTGAGGATGCAGACAGAGTGAACAACTAAGACATCATCATTACCCGCCGAACTACGCAAGTAGCTACAATTCCTGATAACCTCACTAACT
Organism: Nitzschia sp. DOCU1; assembly: GCA_951394045.1. Classification (NCBI taxonomy): domain Eukaryota; phylum Bacillariophyta; class Bacillariophyceae; order Bacillariales; family Bacillariaceae; genus Nitzschia; species Nitzschia sp. DOCU1. Next base: position 3,812,997 of record OX595985.1, read on the forward strand.
ACTACTAGGTGGAACACTAGATAATCACTGCAGCTGCTAGCCACTACTTACCAATTTCCTGTAAATAATTAGTACCAGGAGTAAAGGTGTCAGCAAACACGGCATGGTAGTCGCAGGTCTAAGTAGGAGCTACTGGCTACAAGAAGCGAGCCGCCTCCATTTCTTCCGGCAGCTCGCTCTAGGAACGGCTCCGATACTATTCGACAGGACGCGGGCACTAGGCCAGATTGCAAACTCGACTGTTGCGGCCGCCGCCTCTATTCCTTGAAACGACAATGCGTAAGGGGTTCCAATGCGCCCCGATTCCGATTCAACGAGGGGCCCTCTTGTTAGCCGAGCGGTGGGCTCGTGGGTGGGTATGGTGGTAGGTAGAAAAAGCGCCTGGGGGGGGCGCGTGGGGGAGGGAATTGTGATGACGGTCATGATCGAAGATAGAACAGCCTATTTATTGTCTCTCAATCATACTCGTAATGCTATTCGTTGTTTCCAATCCATGGAGTCGTTGATGCGGAAACCGTTTGAAGCGGACACTCTACTGTACGCTAAAGCGGGTGGAAATGTGCCAGTACTGAAATCCCGCGATGACATCATGTTGATAAGATATCCACATGAGAGGCAAAGCCTGCCATGATAGACGATAAAACGGCACGTGTTTTACGTATGTGGGCAAAAACTTTTGATTAACCCGAGCGAAGCGAGGGCCGCTTTTGGCGGCTCGGCATACCCCCCCAAGTAGCTGATTCCGCTGCCCGTGACCACAAATGGATCCAATTAGTCATAAAAGTGTCGACGTGGTGATGTGGTGACTTGAGTGCGATCGATGGCCTGGATTCCAGAAGCAATACCGAAGTACCTCTATTGACTTTAGTATAATCTGCGATCGATGGCCTGGATTCCAGAAGCAATACCGAAGTACCTCTATTGACTTTAGTATAATCTTTCCTTTTGTGTTGTTGAAAGAGCTATCTATTGCGTTTAGTCTAGTCTAAGAGTAAGTAGGTTCGATCGTATGTATGACAAACTATATTTGGTTTATCAGACCTGGTGCTCAGATGAGCACGAAGGGAAAGGGTCCAATAGAAGCCTGCCGGTGTGTCAGGAAACCGGATGGACCACCCGATGGACTGCTTGACACCGACAGGTGATTCGATGAGCAGAATTACATTATCATGGCGCAAGAATGCCGGCTTTGGCCATGAAAAACTATAAAGATAAAAGAAAAGCACACGAAGAAAAGGGGCACATGCCGACACGAATGTTGACTCACATCATATTTTATTATGTGGATGTAAGAAAAAAAGGAACATGGCAGCTGTACCTCCTGAACCTCCTGTTTTCACTGTCCGAAATGCCATTGCGGCAAGTGGGGTAGATGATGTCCAGGTCTTCCAAGGAGAGACAAGGGCAGAACGAATCGCCTCAAACATTTTCCTAAATGATTTTGATTCTTGCATGGACCTCACTATTACTGAGTTGGACCAGCATTTCAAGTCATACAGTGACCTGACAACGTTGCAAGGTCAAATCCGACTAGACCCTGGCATGAAATTGCACATCAGGGCATTTATACAGTGGGTCCGTGATGAGAAGCGACTTGGAAGGGATCCATCCAATGTGGCATTTGACCCCGATGATCCCCCCAACAGGGCAAGTAGCTTGTTGCGACGATACAAGACCCACGCACAATTCATAAAGAAATCTGAGTCCCTTGCCTCCGATGCCAAGCCAAAGCCATTTGACTCCAAGACAAAGTGGACTGATTGGAAGCCCACTTTTGTTAATTATCTGCGATTGATCCCTGGGTGAGATGGGGTACCCCTCAGCTACGTAGTGAGGCCTAATGATACGGCTGATCCTACGCCCCACCCGGATTTCTTGGATGACTATGTGGCCATGGCACCACTTGATGGGGAAGGCTTCACCATCGATGCTGCAGAAGTCCATACCCTACTCATGAACCTCATTGTTGGCAATGAAATGGCAGAGTCCAAGGTGCAAATCCACGCACAGGAAAACAATGGCAGGTTGGATTTCAAGGCCCTCACGGATCATTACGAGGGAGTGGGTGTCATGGCGCATGATATAACTGGTGCCGAGGACACCTTGGAGAAACTGTATTATGCAGGGGAGAAGAGGCCTACTATGTATTGGGAAAAGTTCGAACGCCAATTGAACGACGCGCTTGTGATCATTGACAGACACGAAAGGAGGCCTTGCTACTCCAATGCCCAGCGCATTCGGATCTTATTGAAGAAAGTGCGCTCTACTGACTTGGCTACTAGTGTGGCCTCAATCAGGACGGAACTCACAAAGGTCCCGATGACAATGACCTACCCACAAGCGATGACTATCTTTAGGAATGCTGTGAATGCCAAATTTCCCCCTGATGTTGCAGGAGATGGAAGACAGCGGAGACAAGTGGGTGAAGCGACCAGCAAGAGGGACAAGTCCAAGCAAAAGCAAGGTACCACAAAGCGTTCGAGGACCGATAGTGAGATAATCACACTGATGGACGGTACAAAGATAGAATACCATCCTTCCTTCAAATTCCCAGCTGGCGTCTTTGCCAAGTTCAAGCCAGAACAGAAAGAAAAACTGAAGCAACAACGAGAGGCCTATAAAAAGAGCCGAAAATCCTCCGAAGTGAACTCCCATCAACGAGAATTGGAGAGGCAATCACGAGAAATAAGCGAATTGCGATCGCTCATACAGGGACAAGGGACAATCGTTTCCGTTCCAACATCAACAACCAGTACTGTCAGTCAGTTGACAACCGATGCAAGCACCATTATGGGGGGAAGAACGGAGGTAAAACTCCGGAAGAACCCAGATGGCAGCTATAGTATCTCGGCTGTACATTCAAGAAGGAGTGTGAAACAAGTGGCAACGCCCCATGTAACGGAGGCAGAGCCTGGGGCCGAGGCATGGAACGAATGTGATTCTAATGCTGATACGTGCGTACTGGGACCAAATTTCAAGATCCTCCACTTTTCAACCAGGACGGCGGATGTATATGGCTACATGGAGTCCATGGGCCCCACGAGAAACGTACCACTTGGCCAAGGGGCAACCGCATGGGACGATCCAAAATCAGGGCTCACGTTCATCATTGTCATCAATGAGGGTCTCTGTTATGGCACGAGCATTGATCACAGCCTGATTCAGCCCAACCAATTACGGTCTTTTGGGGTCCCTGTCTGGGACAATCCATTTGATCCCAGTCAAGGGCTCAGCATTGAATTGAATAATGACCTACAGGTACCGTTGGAAATGTCAGGAACTAAGGCACAATTCAAGACCCGTCATCCCACGGAAGAAGAGTTGAATACCTGCAAGTGGATTTACGTGACGAGTGACCTCCCATGGGATCCGCAAACAGTGAAGTTACAAGGAGTCGAATCTCATGTGACAGCACTTCATCGCACTAATGAACCTTTTGTTGAGTACCTTGATTAATCCTCAGACTACGCCTTACTCCATTCCATGGACCCCTCGTTTGTAAGATTGAAAGAAGGGGTTGCAAGGCACATCAAGGCAGCATATTCGCATGATTCAGACGTCCCTGCTCGTCGCACATTCGTTTCAACGGATAGGCATACGCAGGTGACTGCAGATCGGCTAGCAGAACCCTTTGGAATCAGTCCGGCGCGAGCAAAAGCGACACTGAGAGTAACCACTCAAAGGGGGACTCGTTCTGCAATTTTACCCCTAGCACGACGCTACAGGGCCGACCGGTATTATCATCTGAGACGGCTAAATTGCAGGATGGCCATGGATACCCTCTATGGCCCTGTCAAGTCCTTAAACTCAAGTATTGCTTCTCAGTTATTCACTCACAAGTCAGGTTTCAACGCAGCCTACCATATGAGCCGAGTAAATGGGGAACAAGTTGGCAACGCCTTGAAGGATTTTATCAATGAGTACGGCGCCCCAGACCATCTTACATTTGATGGAGCGATGGTTCAAATTGGGTCAAGGATGCCTTTCCAGCAAACTCTTCACAAGGCAGACATTAAATATCATGTGTCATCTCCAAGGTCGCCTAATGAAAATCCAGCAGAAGCGGCAATCCGTGAAGTCAAGAAACGATGGTACCGCCTGAAGAGTAAGAAGTCAGTCCCTGATCGTTTGTGGGACTTTGGCATCTCATATGTATGCGAGACGGGCAATGTCGTGGCCAGTGGCTCCCAATATGCCCCGTGATAGTCACCAAGATTAGGGACTCAGGCGGGACTGGAAATGCCCGCGATATAAAGTAAGGTCACAATTTTGTTTCGTCCAATTGTTGAATCACCATCCATCGTATCGTGTGTTTGTGCTTGAATCGTCCGCCACTCCTTGCTAGATTTAATGGTTTATCAGACCCACAGTCTCCGTACAGCCTGGGAAGGCTACGACAATATCTGTTTCTCCATAAAGATGATGAGGAGATTCGGCGCAAAGAGGCAAAAAGGAAAGCCCATGGTCGTCGCTTCGTGTTTTGCATCCGACGCGGCAAAACTGGCGATCATGCTGCCATGCTCGCATACGGGCTGGTATGCGCGCGCCAACTAGGTGGACGCACCTAAATACAAACCCTGCGTTCGGGGGTTAACGGCACAGGTATTTAAGAGAGAAAAATGTGCAATGCACGAAGTATACCCTTTTAAGCAACCTTGTGGAGCGCATCGCCTGATCAGCGATGGTCGTTAGCACATGGTACCTGCGGTCTTGCTCGACAGAATGTGTGACTGAGCAAAGTGATGTGCCGATTTCACCAATGCTGGAAAAATCCTCCAAAAAGATATCAAAAGGATCTTTCGTTACCGAACCCTCGTACCACGTTCGTTTCTGATCAACATGGCTGCTGCTGTCGCTTTTCGTAATTACCTTGAGGCCACCCTTGGTTTTGATGGGACCCAGTCCACGGCTGTCACCGACCAAGGTTTTGATGACCCTGAGGAGTTTCGCCAACTGACCGATGATGATGTTGATCGTTTGTGTGCTACCATTCGTCGTCCTGGGGGACAGGTTGGTGGCAACCCCAATCAGACGGCTAATGGACACGGACGCGAACGAGCGGTGACGTCGCCGCTGACGGCGCAGCAACGCAACGATCAAAGGAGTCGCAGCGTTACACATATACGCGCTCTGTAGTATATCGCATAGTAACATTCGACTAACCCATAGAGTCCCTTGCCAACGGCATGCCTACAATCTAAGTAGTAAATATTCACCGCCTAATAGAGGAGATGTATTTAGGACAAGGAAATAATTCAGACCATGGGTGAAGAGGAGTCGTAGCTAGCCAAGACTAGGGACGCCTAGTTAGAAGGCGACGATACGAGGAATCGATATATCCGAATGGATAACATATATGCGCATTATTTACGCGCGGGGAAAGTCGTTCACAAAATGAACGATCGGTCGCAAATATTTGAAAGACGAAAATCTTTCGTCTCGTCAATCTTGTTGTTGGAATGAAAGTCACTAGATGTAATATAGGTCTCACAATTAAAATCGTCTTCTATTCTTTATTTCGTCACCCCCGGGATAGGGCAATTATCTCTGGTACCACCCCAGATATCACAGAATACCTTGACTTTGGCTTTTATGATTGGGTTACGTTCAGGCCCGATCCAGGAATAGGCGAGCCAGAGCTGGGAAGGTGGCTTGGGGTCGCCCACCGAGTAGGGCCCCTCATGGCATATTGGGTTTTAACGGAACATGCACGACCCGTTGTTTGCACTACCGTCCAACGCTTGACGAACCTTGAGCAGCAGACGGATGAGTGGAATAAGCGCATGGAAACGTACGACAGCAATGTGAGAATAAAAATCGAGGCCAAATCAGCAGAATTGACGGTGGACCCCCAAATTATACAGAGGGGCAAGTTACTTGAGTTGAGTCTGGAAGACGAAGAATTTGTCAGTGACTACAATCGAGTCATCGACAACAAGAAGGTCAAGCATATTGATGACCTGTTGGAGTATGACGGATACGTGGGGATGCAACTTGGGGTACGGCGAGGAAGTGAATCTCAGCTCGATTCTGCAATTGTAAAGAAAAGGATATTGGATGTTGATGGAAAGCCAGTGGGGAAATTTAATTCCAACCCCATATTGGACACGAGACAGTATGAAGTGGAGTTCTATGATGGAAGCATTGAGACTCTAACAGCAAATGTTATCGCAGAGAACCTACTGTCTCAGGTGGATGAAGAAGGATGCAGGCAAATGATGATGGAAGAAATAATTGACCATAGAGTCTTAGAGGATGCTATCCCCAAGAGTAAGGGGTCGTTTACGACCAAGGATGGGACCCAACAAAAGAAAAGGACAACTAAGGGATGGGAAGTGTGCGTGCAATGGAAAGATGGTAGCTCCGATTGGGTGGCACTAAAAGATTTGAAAGAATCTTACCCAGTCGAGTTGGCAGAATATGCAATGACAGCAAGGATTGATGACGAGCCAGGCTTCGCCTGGTGGGTCCCTTTTGTGCTGAAGAAGAGGGAGCGGATCATTAAGAAATTAAAATCCAAATATTGGGAAAGGACAACTAAGTATGGCATCCGCATCCCCAAGACAGTAAAGGAAGCAAAAATGATTGATGCGGAAAACGGGGACACCCTCTGGCAGGATGCCATCAAGAAAGAGATGACAAACGTCATGGTGGCCTTTGAAGAATTTGATGGGAATCCAAATGAGCTTATCGGATATCAAGAAATTACTGGGCACATCGTGTTTGATGTAAAGTTGGGAGAAAACTTCCGTCGAAAGGCGCGATACTGTGCTGATGGCCACAAGGTTGAACCCCCTTCATCTGTCACGTACAGTACTGTGGTTTCACGTGATTCTGTGCGCATTGTTTTACTAATCGCCGCATTAAATGAGTTACAGGTACTTGGTGCTGACGTACAAAATGCGTTCCTCACTGCACCAAACAAGGAGAAGGTTTGGCTTAGGGCAGGACCAGAGTTCGGAGAACACGAAGGCAAGACGTATATTGTCATAAAGGCTTTGTACGGGTTGAAGTCTGCAAGTTCTTCATTCAGGTCATTCCTTGCAATGAAATTAGATGAGATTGGATTTAGGTCATCCCAGGCCGATCCGGATGTTTGGTTACGTCCAGCTGTCAGGCCTGACGGCTAGCCATACCCTACAGAGACGCATAATTAGTTTAGTCAAGTTAGTCCTTTAAGCTGGTAGTCTTAGTAGTCGTAGACGAACGGAGTCATCCGTTGGACGGACGACGTACAGACGGCTAACGGACAAGGACGCGAACGAGCATTGACATCGCCGCTGACGGCGCACCGATGCAGCGATCAAAGGAGTCGCAGCGTTACACATGGAAGCGCTCTGTCGTATATTGCATAGTGACATTCGACTAACCCATAGAGTCCCTTGCCAATGACATGCCTACAATCTAAGTAGTAAATATTCATCGCCTAATAGAGGAGATGTATTTAGGACAAGGAAATAATTCAGACCATGGGTAAAGAGGAGTCGTAGCTAAGTAAGACTAGGGACACCTAGTTAGAAGGCGACGATACGAGGAATCGACATATCTGAATGGATAGCATATATGCGTGTTATTTACGCGCAGGGAAAGACGTTCACAAAATGAACGATCGGTCGCAAATATTTGAAAGACGAAAATCTTTCGTCTCGTCAATCTTGTTGTTGGAATGAAAGTCACTAGATGTAATACAGGTCTCACAATTAAAATCGTCTTCTATTCTTTATTTCGTCACCCCCAGGATAGGGCATAGTTTTAAAACTCCCGTTTGAGGATGAAGACCTCTTACTCTAACCACGAGTATCCCAAGAAAGTCGCGTTGCTCCTAACTCAAGCCGCTCACGTTAACCCTCCGCTGATCCCCTTCCGTCGCGAGAAACCCAAGGACGAAGATGTTCTCCAAGACGATGAGAAGTCCAAGAAGGTCAAGATCAAGCTAGACCCAACCGATGAGGATTCGGACGAGTTCGAAACGCGTTGCTTTATCTTCGAACAAGGCGACGCCGAACGATGGGTCAAGTGGCGGATGCAGATGGACGAGTTGATTCGGGATGTCCCCTTGGACGATGGGGAGAAGAAAATCAAGTATGCGAAAGCGTTGTTGGCTGGAGAGGCAAGGCAAAGGTTCGCAGACATCGTTGCCAACCTACGTCACAACATTGACGAGTCGGACGAAGAAGAAGAAGAGACCCCGGACGACACCTTTAACGAGGCGATGCAACGAATGGGGCAGTACTACTTCGGCACCGAGCACGCCTACCGCCGCCAGCGAAACTACCTACGCTATCACGTGTTCATGATGGAGATGTCGTTGGCCGACTTCAAGGCCGAACTACTCCGTCAGAACAACATGCTACCTTACTTCCCGATCCCCGAAGACAAAACGAGCTGCGAGATGTTCGACGACGACGAGCTCGTGGAGATCCTCGACCGAGCGAAAAGGATCGAGTGGCAGCGAGACCTGCTCACCTCGAACATCGATCCCTTCTCGATGACGCTCGACGAGTACTACAAATACTTGGAAAAGCTCGAGGCCAAGCACGTCTTCGACGATGCGGTCAGAGCAGATAAAAAGAACAAAGAAAAGAAGAACGCCGAACGATCCGAAAGCGAAAGCAAGGACGGCGGTAAGAAGCGAAAGCAAGGACGGCGGTAAGAAAAGAAAGAGAGGCAAAGACCGCAAGAAAGCCGAAAAGGGGGACAGAAAGAAACCCTGCGAGCACTGCGGCAAGTTTCATCCGGCCCCCGACGATAAGTGTTGGAGCCTTCCTGGCAATGCCAAGGATCGCCCAAACAAGCGTCCGCGTGGAGCCCGTGAGAACATGTTCTCGGCACTCCAGATGGAGACTGTCGTGAAAGCCCTCGCTAAGAAACAAAGTAAGAAAGAAAAAGGGAAGGCCAAAGCCAAAAGGCAGGTCAGTTTCCAGCTGAATAATCATTCGGACAGTAGCAGTAACGAAAGTAGTGAATCCGAGAGCGACTACATCGACTACAATAGCGAAAATGAACATAGTTTTGCTATTCGAGCGTCACGCCCTGGAATAGAGCCGAATAGGAAAATTGCCGGGCGGCTAACTACAGAAATAGTCGTCGAAGCGGTAAATCCTAGAGGTGAATCCTATGTCCTTAGAACTCTACTAGATACGGGTACTAGTCGTTCCATCGTTCTTAAGAACTTTGTGACGCTTAGCCAGCTCGTTCCCACTGGAAAACGA